>RJWM01032736.1:0-21229 GCA_004363535.1 Dasyprocta punctata | reverse complement strand
GGAACGAGATTAGTCGATCCCATACCCATAGTACCTAGCACAAGGCTCACATATAGTGTGCATATGTATATATTTGGTAATATTTTAAATAAGTTAATAATACAAAAAGGATCAAAGACTGCAATCAAATTATTTACTTTGTCTATCCTGTTTGAAATTGAAGAATCATATCAAGTGCCTTATGTAAGATAAGACTGTAAAACTAGACTGTCCCCTCCAGACCTTTCTAATCTCCCAAAAAGTTGCAGGAGTAGAGAAGTTAAGAACTCCTTCATTGTATCAGTGAACATTTTAATTTCTGTAATCTTATAGATAGATACTTTGGCCTGGGCAGTAAGTGCTGGACTTTATCGCCACGTAAGTCAGAATCTAGAGTCCCTTGCAACCTCAGCCTCACCAAGGTGCTGTTAGAAATGTTGATTTTTCAAGGCCAGACCAACTAAATCAAAATCTGCATAGTAAAATTGGTCTAATCATATGAGTATTAACTGTTCTTTTTCAATAACTAATACATTTAGTAGTATAGTCATTTCAGCTATCTTACGTATATAAATACAAATTTATGTATTTTTCCTCTTCCCTTCAAATTCCTATCATCTTGTTTTGTAAATATATAATGTTACTGTCTTGGATTTGTTGTCATTTGTCTCTTTTGCTTTTTGTCTTTCTTTTCTGTGTCTTTTTTCTCTTAAATAAATAAGTAAATAATCTGCACAGTAACAAGATCCCCAGGTCATCCATGTGCTCCCTAGAGTTGGAGAAGCACCTGTCCAACTAAAATGGTTGAGAAGTCATCATGTGAGAGAATCAAATGGCTCCGGGGACAATCTTCAGAAATGGGGAAAACTGTCATTCACCCCTAATCCTCACCCCAACCAAGTGTGTAAAGGGAAGAGACCCTCAGATGAGGGTGGGGGGAAGAAATGGAACCACACTAAGGTTCAATCATAGAGCAGTTTAGCTTCCACAAAACCCCAAAGCATTTTAGGATGTGAATCCTTACTTCCCAAGTCCAACTTTGAGCTTGGAAGATGAATGAGTAAGCAAACAGACACAACAGAGCAGGACAACCTACGGACACTATAGACTGTAGTGGTGGCTAAACGTTCAGAGACCAAGTGCCCAAACTGCAACCCCCAAACCCACTTACTTATTACCAAATACTAACACTGTAATAAAACTTGAATACTGAGGTTCTAATTTAGAAAAAACAACTCATACATTGACATTAACTTAAAACACACACAGACACACACACACATACACACGCCAAAGGTTCACCACCACTGCTATAGAAGATGCTTTGCTTTACTTCCTGAAAGATTGGGTGAAGACAGGGCCAAGAATGAGGTAACATCCTAAAATGGATCAAATAGTGTGCCCACGTCTTCTGAATTAGCCAGCAGCTGAGATCTGCAGTTTGAGGTTGCTCCCAGGAGGCCGGGTGGGTGGGCCTCCTCCCTCCCACCCATTCCCACGTGGCCAGAGTTTTGAAATTCCCACATGACGTCCACTGTGCCGGGAAATCCCCTCCCAACACCACGGTGCCTCAGAAATCCTTCCTCTTCTCTCCCCAGTCTGGCATTTTAGTTGGCATGCCCGCATTCCCCATGACTGGTACCTTTACAATCAGTAGCCATCATTTTCATTGTTTAATTCATCCTAAACGCAGCCTTCTCTAGGGTTTGAAAACCAAAAAGGAGGACTGTGGTCATGTTTTATCTAACATTGGAATTCATACTTGTGAGGAAATAAAAAAATTTTTAATAAATTCTAGATACCTCATGGTATCATCTAATGCAACTTTCTCCAGTTTCTGGTATTACTGATCCATCCTTTCCTGCAGAGACCATCAACAACTGACTCTCACCAGAAGTTCCTGCAGAACAGCTCCCAGACCAGGGTAAACATCTAGGAGAGTGCTAAACCCTCACAAACTCCCACCCTAAACCCCTCACTGCTCTCAACCTTCACCTGAGTATGGCTGTGCACACACCAGCCCCAGGGTGAACTATCTCAGCTGAAAACTGTGCAGGAACAATTACGTTCTGCCCTTGGCTTAAACTATTTTCTGCTTTACGACATAATACACAGCAAACATTTTTCATGTACCAGCCATGGCCTGAGGCAGTTTTTGCATTCTGCATCAGTAGGAAATTGATTAATGTGAATGTTTTAGCTGTGGTTGTTGTTTGTGTATAAACTTTTGTTAAAACAAGTACCGCAGAAGAAATGACCTTTATGTAGACACCTATTAAGGCACTAAAAGGCTTGGCTACATTCATCGGAGACGCACACACATAACGAGGAGGGACAATAAGGGGATCTGCAGCTGCAGGGGTTGAATTGAATTCTTCAACAATAGAAAAGTTTTTCAGACCCAAATACCAGCAATCAAAGAGAATTTTTGCAGATAATCCGAGAGAAAGAAAATAAGAAAAAAAAATGCTAGCCAACTTTGCACCAGTTAGCATAAGGTTGCCATCTGAAACATGTCAGCTTAAGAGCAATCCCTACCTCCATTCTTTAGCCCAACTGCAGTATTCAGAACTGTTTCCCCAAATAATCCCAGATGGCATGCCACAAAATTTCAATTCATTTTAAAAGCTTTCTTTGCTGTTATTATGTGATTGAAAGTGCAAAAGCAAGTTGCCATTCTCATGGCACTATTTGCATTGGCTATTATCCCCTAAAATCCCCTTTAAACAGCTACATTGTCAGCCCATAGGCCTCATTTAGAACTACAAAAAGGCCCAGATTAATTCGATCAAAGAAAGAGCCAAGTACAAAATGCACTTTTCAAACTGTATCAGAGTAGGTTCGCTTTACAGATCGCTTGGGGGCAAGAACTGCGGGGAGGAGGGGGGAGAGAAAGACCTGAGATAAAGCTTGGTTACAAAGCGAAATAACTCGGTTTGGCTCTCTGATTTATCTGAGTATCTCAAGGCGAAATCTCCAATTAAAAATTCTTCGAGGGAAATATATTTAAATATAAATGCTGAAACAGATCCCCACGAACTGCGGCATCACATTCGTGCCCTTGGCTTTTAGCCACCATTCTTTGGAGGCTGTTCCAAGGCTTGAAGGGGGTAACCTGGTTAGTCAGAGGCATTTCTAAAGTCTTAACGAGCTGAATTAAACCAAAGTACTTTGCACTTGTTAAAAAAAACATACACACACACACACACTTTTTTCGCCCCCATCCCAGAAGAAAATGTCCTACAGAATCACCAGAAAATAAAAAGTGCTGGAAAACAAAGAAAATCGATGGTGACAGCATTTCTTTCCACAAAACAAAACATGCTATGATTCAGGTGGAGCTGCGGGATTCTCAGCCTCGTGCAAGCCCGCGTTCTCACGGGCAGGCTGACTGCGCTCTCTGCTACGCGCAAGGCTGTTGGTTGGTTTGAGTCTCACCTGGGGGTCTGGAGGTGGGGGAGAAAGCTGGAGTGAGCCAAGCTGGACCTGGGGTTTCTTAGGGACGCTCCACTAGTTTCCTAGACTGGCTTAGCAGCGTCGTCAGCACTGGCGAAGGCACAGAGGCGCGCTGCAGCCCTCGAGCTCCGCTCACTCCGCCAGGAGCTGTTCCCTTTGGCGGCTGCTTTTGTGCCGCTGAGAACATTTTGCTGTGGAGGGAATGGCTGCACAAAGGTAGGCCGTGTGCAGCAAGATGTGCAATTGCCTCTTCAGGGACTCAGCAGGGCCCGGAGAGCCCTGAAAATACAGGCAGCTGCTGCAAATGTGAGTCATCTGCAGGAGAGAGGGGCCAGGGACGATTTTAGGCGGTTATTTAGGCTCAGTCTTTCGCTTCAAGATAGAAGAACTCAAAGACCTGGGCTGTCCGCCATTCACGACCACCCTGGAAACAAAAGATCAGTATGCAACTCTAATAACATCACAGATCGAGTTTAGAAAAGTGCTTACCAACTGGCTGCAACCATAATACACTGGTCCGCAGCTTCTTGGTCACGTGCTGGAAATTTTACAGAGTAAGTTGTTCAAATCGTGCATAGGTGTTCACTACACCCCACAATCCAACCCTCATGTTTATCCTGAGAACTATGTAGAGAAGACAAATATTGATAGGAAAAGTCCTGAGATGTTATCCCATCGCCCATGGTTGAATTCTGGAAGACAGGGACAGAGGTAAATGGTGAGCACCTACACTAGGAAAGGGAATACAGAATCAAGTTGTTTTCAGGCAAAGAAAACATTCAATCCGCCCCCTGCCCAAATCTGTCAATTTATTTGGAGTCTTTCTATAATGGTCTCATATATTAATTACAGCAACATAGTACAGAGAGAGAGAGTTCTGGTAGTCAGACACTGGTGTAAGCTGTTTGAAATTCTGTAAACCTGACCCTGTCAAGCAAAGAAGGAAAAGCAACATCTGCTGATTCCCTGCAAGCCAAACTATGTCATCATGAGAAAACACAGCCGAAGTAACATTCCTAGGGAATCTCACTAGACTGTTAACTAGCTGGAATGAAATGTTTCCTGCAACTTTTTATGTAGACCTCCCTGGGGCCCTAAGTGGAAATAAGACTCCCTTTGATAGTAACCATCCATTTGACAATGAGTCAAGAATATTCTAAGCAAAATTAGGAAAGAAGATTGCAGTTTCATCATTACTACCACTGTAATATTCAGAGATTCATGGTGATTCTGCCAGGACTCACAATGGCATTATTTAAGGCAAACCAAAGGGATTTATATGTGTATATGAGTTTTCAGGAGAGGGAGAAATAAAGGAAACAGTACCATAGTTTATTGTAGAAGTCCAGAGTCCTTTATAGGCACTTTGAATTCTGGCCCCAGCTGTGTCTGTACATCACAGAATGACCTTGGTCTGGTCACTTTCCCACTTCAGACTGTACTTCACTTGTCTATAAAGAGAGAAAGATAAACTGGATGACTTCTAAAACTCACTCTAAAAGTAACGCCAGAGTGATGGCAGCCTTCTACTGGCGCACAATAGAGCACACTGATTCTAACATGTTCCTTCTGTTGTGAGCTGGAAGAATTTCCCTGGCACAGTGTGAAGTGTTAAACATTTCTCTTCTCCTCCTACAGGCAAGAAAAGATAGGCTACACAGATGATTCAGTTTCAACACGGTTGTCTTGGTTACTTTTCCCTCATTGCTGAGACAAAACACCTGACACCAAAAATTAGGGAAGGAAAGGTTTACTTATCTTATAGTTTTTGGAGGTTTTAGTCCATAATCAGCTGGCTCCAAGGCAGGGTGGCATGGCACTGAGGCAACACTTCAAGGCAGCAAAAGCAATCAGAGTAAAAGGGTCAAGAGCAAGCCTGTTCTCCTCCCTTATATTGTACACAGGACACCCACCACTCCTACCCCCCACTCCCCCCAACCCCGGTGGGTGTAGCATTCACAAATCTCCTTGCCCAGCTTTGCACAAGATGAGGATGTTTATAAAGTAAGAACCCTGGCTCCCTGCTGAGTCTCTCAGTTAAACTTCTGACCTCAAATTGACACAATGAACAGGTAACTGATTGTGCTCTACACCCCAGGATGTAGAGCTTCTGAGTTACTTAATTAAGCTTCTAGACTTCTCAAGTTGATACAATGTATAAACCATAGCAAGGATCAACATAAAATTTTCAGCCATGTTAGTCAAAATTAACTGAAACAACTGGCCCAAAATCCTAATCCTTCATAGGAAGCCCTACATTACTTATCTGGGGCACAGACTCGTAGTTTTAGCCTTTTAGAAACAGCCTGTGTTTTCTTCAAATGGCAAAATACCATTTTTAAAAACTATTTGACAAATATATCCCTTGGGTATTTTGTGTTTCTCAAGAGAAAGTCTCATTTTGTTCATAATCACATCCATCACCAGTATCAGTGTCCAGTGACTCAATCAATATTTATGTAATATTTATTGAACATCTGCTTTGTGCAGAGCACTAAGCTAAGTGCGCTAAATACAAGAGCAAAAAAAAAAAAAATGACAAGTCCTCCACTTTCACGTAACTCACCCTCTTGCAACCTCTTGTAGGGTCAAGGCAGAAGCAATAAACAAGCAAAAAATAGAATTAGAAATAGGAAGAGGTGATAGATACTGAGTGGACTACACTGGATTGGGCAGACTCTGAGACAACATTTAGGTTGAGCTATGAGTCACAAGAAAACTCAGCCATGAATAAATCAGGAAGAATAGTGTTCTGGGCAGAGAAACAGCTACTATAAAGTGTTCAAAGATGTGTGTGCTGGTGCATAGCTGTAATCCCAGCACTCAAGAAACTGAGGCAGGAGGATCACTGCAAGTTCAAGGATAGCCTGAACTACATAACAAAACCTGACCCTAAATAAATAAATAAATAAACGAAGACCTCAAAACTCTAGCCAGGGTAGCCAGAGTGTACTGGTAAAGGAAGTGAGTGATACTAGATAAAGTAAGACAGGTAAGCAAGAACCAGTAAGCAAAAATTCAAGTGTGTCATTGAATTTTATATTAATTACACAACAGAGTACATCAGAGAATTTTCAGCAGGTTGGTAACATAATCTACTTTACGTTTTTAAAATAATCACTCCTAGTGCTATGTGAAAAATGGGTTCCAGATGGGGCAAGTGCAGAAGTGCAAACTAATACACTAGAAAGTTAATGCATTTGTGAAACTAAAGGCAAAAGAGACTTCAACTGGGAAGTAGTAAACACATTCAGGGTCCTGGGAGTTATGCTACTAGAGTAAATGAGGGTGAGCAAAGGGAAAGTAGACTAAAGGAAAAAGGAACAAATGTAGCTTTAAGAAGTTGCAATTGAGCAACTACAAGCAGCACTTCTGGTGGGGTGGAAGGAGTTAAGTTTTCTGTCGTGGCCATGTTAAATTTGAAATGCCCTATTAAATGTCTATGAGAACCAGGTTTGCTGGCTCACACCTATAATCTCAGCACTCGGGAGGCTGAGGCAGGAGGATTGTTGCAAGTTTGAGACCAACCTGGGCTACAAAGTAAGCTAAAGGCCAGGCTGAACTGCATAGTGAGACCCTGTCTCAAAAAGACAAAAATAAAGTAAAATAAAATAATTACTCCTATGTGGAAAGTGGAGCAGGAATGGGACACATAAGTTTAGAGCTTAGGGAAAAGTCAAGACTATGGATGACATTTGTGTCACTGGGACAGGATAAATGATGGTCCTGGTTAATAACCACTTCTCATAGAAAAATGCAGCAGAAGCCTTCTGGTAGGACCTACCTGGAGCCCCTAAATGATTCAGATTTCAGACATTTCTTATGAGCTGTTTCCAGGCTCTTGGTGTCACTTGAATTTGGGGATTTGGGTCACTTACTCTAGATCCCACTGCCATAACCCCATATATACTTTTGTGTCTATATTGCATATCCCCACTCCCAAGTTTTCCCTATTAATACTGAAGACCATCCTACTGAGGCAGATCTATACAGCTCCCACCTGAGGGCATTTGGGAGGTTCAATAAAATGAATGTCCAAGCCAGGCATGGTGGTGCAGGCCTGTAATCCCGGCACTCAGGAGGCTGAGGCAGGAGGATCACTGAGCATTCCAGGTCAGCCTGGGCTACGTACTGAGTGCAAGGTCAGCCTGAATTGCACAGTGAGACCCTGTCTCAAAAAAAAAAAAAAAAAAAGGAATTCCCTGAAGAATAAATCTGTGGCTGAGACAAGATGGCAGCTGACACATAAATTCTTCCTTCCACTTCCATATGAATTGCCCTGAAAAAAATCTTGAAAAAATAAAAACCTGTCATAAAATAAACCCACAAGATTGAGAAATCTGTATTCTTAAATGCAAGAGGTGGCAGAGGATGAAGTAAGAGACAGAGACAATATAGTAATGCATAAAAGGGGGGCTGGGAGGTTATTGGCTCAGGATGGGCAAAGACAAAGATTCTCCAAGGCTTGCCACTATTTATTGATCACATGCACACATTTTCCGAGGAGGTAGTGTACTTTTCCAGGAACAAGGTAGCAATTGCTGTGGGCTAATAAAAGAACAAAGCATTCTTGCAAGGATGAGACAAAGGTCAATAAGGAAACTTTTTTCCCCAAGCAGAAGTTTTACTACTACTACTATATTGCTTTAAAGATCCTTGTTGTCCTCAGCAGGTTTTATCTTGTCCTGTGAGCACTACAGCATCACAAGCCATAGGGCTTCTGTTGTGGCTGAGAGAAAGCAGGGAGTTTCCGTGTTCCAGTCTGCCTTACAGGGCAGCACAAGGATGGCCTTAGACATCCTCTAGACTCAATTTATAGTTTGTGGTCCCCAACAATAAACCACTTAAGTACAAACACAACTGACAAGGGCCGGGAGTTTGGCTCAGTGGCTTAAGTGCCTGCCACTGAGTTGGATCCCCGATACCGAGAAAAAAAATTATAGGAAAAACTTAAAAATATAAACACACACACACACACACACACACACACACACACACAACTGACACCTATTATGTACTGGTCACTATGCTTTTGAATCTCTCATCTCATTTTTTGTCCACCACCAGGTATGACAGAATATCTAACTTACTTTCCATTATAAGTAGGATATTCTAAATTTGATGCAGTAGAAAAAAACCACTGGCCACCTGTCATGAGGGGGATCACTTGTTATGAGGAAGACAAGGAGAAAGGGGAGTCCCTGTCCCCTGTAACTGATTACCATACTCTGGCTGGTTTAAAACACCTATTGCTCACATTTCTGGATGCTGGAAATCCAAGATTGAGGCACTGTCACATTCCAGGGCTTTACAGGACTTTCTTCTTGGTTTTCAGACAAGCTGCTTATCACTGTATCTTCACATGACAGAAAGGGGAAAATGAAATAAACTGTGTCTCTTCTCACAGAGGCACTAACACCTTTTATGAAGGCACTACCTCATGATCTAATTATCTCCCAAAGACCTCACCTCCAAACACCATCACCTTGGAGGACAGCATTTCCACATATGAATTTCAGTCTATAGCAGTTCTTGTAGGTTAAAGCAGAGGACATGATTACACCTATCTTCAAGCAGGTGATCATACAGCCAGGAAAACCGGAAACATTGGTGACTAATGGTCCAGGATTATAAAGAATCTACTTAAGTGTCTTCCTCCCTTCTCAACCCATAATCCTCACATGTTCAAATATCTCAGTAAATGATGAATTGATTGATGAAAGAAAATATTAAAAACCTCTTGAATCTCTCCTGAGAACCTCAGTGATCTTCCTATTCCTAGAATTCATCCAGCTGTGACAAAAATAAGAACTTGCTGCAGTTGGAGTCTGTCCCACCTCCATCTGAGGAAGGACTTTTCAGGACAGCATGGGTACTGATCCTTCACTGAAGGAAGCACTTCTTTTGGCTTTTGTGCAGAAATACAATTTGATGTGTCAAAATTCTGTCCTTAATCTTTCCTTTTACAAGGCAATCATAACAAATGTTTTTCAGATTATTAGGTTATATAGCAGACTAATCATTTTTGCTTCTAAGAAGAATAAAGTGCACCAAACTACTGGTGTTGTTATTAGAGATTGTCAAATAAATTATGTAAGTTGGGCTGTTTATGTAAGTGTATAATTACTGCTGGGATTTGTACAGAAAGGTAGAGTTAATGTTCTTTTCTGTCATATCTCTTTGTAATGTGATGACTTTTGTGAGCTTTCTCTTCTAATTGCAGAAAACAACTAAAGCACTCTGTTAAGGAAAAATAAGTACCTTAATAATGATGAATCAAAACCCACCTAATTAAGACCTGAGTGCCAGAAATGAGCCCAGAGCTGCTTATGAGTACAGTTCTAGTGGTTACTAGATTTCTCACAAATAAACTGTGCACTAATGTACTGGGGAATATCCAGTGTCACCCATCCAAGCCTCTTCACCCATCTGTTACAGTGGCTCAAGTGTTAGGACCTCATATTTTTAGCAATGAAATGCTGGAATTAGATAATTTTATACCACATATGGAAATAAATTACATTATATAAGTTCTTATGCCATTTCTCTACTTGAAGCTCACTTCTGTAAACATGAATGCTTTTTTTAAGTGACCCTTGGACCATAGCAGACTTTCAATCTTCCTTATGATTTTATAGGCAAGATTGGTAGTCTAGACTCTGACCTAAGAGGGCAGAGCTAGAAATGAAGTGGCCTTAAGGTACAGGACTCAGGATCAGTGGATCAAACAATAGGTCTTAGGTTTATTCAGCTGCTAGGAAATACCAAGACCAATGCTAAAAGTATGTTGTAACAGAGAGGAAGGACATAATCTACTGCAGGTTTGAGGAGGTGTCATGTTATTTTTCCCATTTCTGAGACAAAATATCCAACACCCAAAGTTAAAGATGGAAAAGTTTATTTTGGCTCACACTTTGTAGAGGTTTCAGTCCATAATCAGCTGGCTCCAAAACAGAGTGGCATGGCAGAGGGGCATCAGAGAGGAGAAACAGTTCATGGCAAAGCAGGCCAGGCAGAAGGCATCCAGCAGTGAAGCAAGCAACAAACAAGTGACCCAGTGACAAAGAGACTAGAAACTCTCTTTCTATCCCTAATATTTTATCCAGGTTACTCACCCTTAAGGTGGATAACACTCACAACCAAGGTTGGGCATCCTTAGTACTACCCAGAGCTATGCCAAACCAATCAGTGGACTAATTTAGTAATTACCCATCCTTGATCCCTGCATCACACACTCCAGATCCATCTGACTCCAAAACATTCCACCTATGACTGCATGAGGTTTTGGGGGGACATAACAACGGGAAAGGAAAATATTGTTTTTTTCAAAAACTTAGCAGACTCTAAGGGCCAAGCCTGAACTGAAGATGAAACAAGTCAGGCCTGAGAACTGAAAAGGAGAGAGACTAAAGATCTTAGAAGAAGCTAGTCAGTTATACTTATGCTGAAAATCTTCTCAAATGTGCATATTTTATATCTTAAAATATTCTTGTAACATATTAAAAGTTACTGTAAACAAACTTGGGTTAGCATGAACCTATGGCACATGTGCCATAGCGCACTGTTTGTTATCATTGAAAGCTCTAAAAGATTTACTATCACTGGTATAGACAACCAATCTCAATATTGACTGAGTAATTCCTACATTGCCACCATTCATAATTCTTTGTGTGATTTTGAGGGTTTTATGCTCCTTTACTTCTTCCAAAACTGCTCCATATCTATCTTTTGAATCTTAATTAAAAACTCTGCTTGAATTCTTCATTTTGAAAGAGGGGAGTCTGTAACTCTAGTAAAGGGAAGAGATAAATCAACAAAAATCTTGAAACTCATTGAACCAGGAGGCATCTCTAGGTAGAAACACAGTATTGAATATAGGAAGACAAAGTCCAAGGCAAGCTCTGAACTACAGCAGAAATTTGGAAGGAATGTGGTGAGTGGTGACTGAAGTAACGTGAGGAAACCAGATGGTTACCAAGATAGTGTGAGGAGAAGACCAAATGCAGAACACAAATGAACATCAACTTGCTTCAGTGGACTGGGGGGGGGGGGGAAACAAGTCATGAAGGCAAGGAAAGAGGGAGCCACGAGAGAAAGAAGAAAGATTTATTGCTGACTAGGGGCAAAATTTCAAGAAGGGATATTTAAATGTCAGAGTCTACATTTATCAAGCAAGTCAAGGATCTGAGAAGAGAGACATCTCTCTTTGAAGGTGCAGGAGAACCTCCTTGTCATAGGAGAAGAAAAAAGTGGGCACATGCCATAGAACTATGGGGCAGTCATTGCAGGAGAGACCTACACCTTTTGGTTCTTTTACATACAAGGATTTAATCAAGACATACCTTTGGGTAAGCCTTTGTTGCAGGGAATGGAAGTTGGTGGGGGAAAATCCAATTTACCACCTACACAAATTACTAATGGGTTTTTGGACAATGTCACAAGTATGCAGCATGACTTTCAGGTTAGTGCAGATCTTTCAAGGAACAGGAATCCTTGTAATGCCAGGTCCTCACAGCAACATATTTAGCTATACACTTTTCTGGCACCAGCCTCACCGTTAGTTTCCTAGAGCTGCTATAACAAAGTACCACAAATTGGGTGGGCTAAAATAAAAGAAATGTATTCTCTCACAGTTCTGGAGTTTGGAATTTCAAAGTCAAGGTATCAGTAGGCTATGCCGTTTCTGAAGTCTGTAGGGAAGAATCCTTTTGCCTCTTCCTAGCTCTGTTGGATCTTGATAATCTTCCCATTCCCTAATTTATAGATTCTTCTCAGATGGTAAAATTGTGGAGGGCCACAGGGGTATGTCAGACTCACAGAGCCCTTCCCAATATCCTCAGAACCAGGAATTCCCAGACATTTTTCTCCTGGGCCAGCGGTGCGCCTCATGTGAGAGTCAGAGACATAAACCCTAGTTCATTCTCGATGTACTTTAGCACACTGTCCATTCTTATCTCCATTCTTGAGAAGCACAAATGCCATCTCATACCTTGTCTGGAGTCACAGTTAGCCTCAAATAGTGTATGTTACACTGACTGTTGTAGGGGCAGGAGAATGGAAAGAAAAGTGTGATGACTTAGAGGCCTGGAGAAGAAACTGAATGGGGGTTACTAATACATAATTTCTATCCTCTTCTTCATATTCTCTGATTATTTATCCTTTTTTGCCTCCTTAACCCTCTTAGTATTTGTAGTAACTTTGTTGATATACGATTCACATAATCCATCCATTTAAATGTGGTAATTTAATGGTTTGTATTATACCCACAAAACTGGTCAATCATCACTACTAATCCCAGAACATTTTCATCGCTACAAAAATAAATGCCCTAGTCTCCTTTCCCCCACCCCACCCTTAGCAAGTACTACTTGGCTTTCTGTATCTGTGGATTTGCCTAATCTGGATATTTCTTATATGTGAAACCATATAATATGTGGCCATTTGTGGCTGTCTTCTTTCCCTCAGTGTAGCTTTGTCCAGGTTTGTCCCTGTTGTAACATATATCCAAATTTCATTCCATTTTATGATTGACTAATATTCCATTGTCTGGATAAACCACATTTTGTATATCTATTGACTAAATAATGGGTATTTGAATTGTTTCTACTTTAATAGCTTTTGCAAATAATGTTTTTATGAACATTAATGTACAAGCTTTTATGTGGATGTATGTTTTCACCTCTTTGATGTAAACATAGGAGTAGAATCATTAGGTGCTATGGTAACTATATCTAGCTTTATGAGGGATTGCCAAACTGTTTTCCAAAGCAACTGTACCATTTCTTTCACAAAAGCAGGAAACAAGATTCTCTGCTGTTCTTTTACATTTTGCATTTGCACAAGAGAGTCGACATATAAACACTGCACTTGGCCTTTAAATCATTAGTGCTTTGTAAATTAGTACATATGCTTTCATCCCCAGGGTGTGTCTCATCTCCCTATGAGACTAGAAGCAATTTAAGGACAGGGATCATGTTCTTATCCTTCTGCATCTACCACACAGTCCAGTATGATGCCATGCCTCAAACAGAATTAATTTAAATACCTCTGAATGGATATACAAATGTTTGGGCTCAATAAACCTAAAGAATGTATAAGAAAATCACCAGCCTTCTCCCCCTTTGAGTGGTAAGAATCTTCCACCTTCACCACCAGTTACTGAGCTTTAATTACAGGAAACTTTAAGCTTTCTGTTGAATTTATTTGGAGAGACACTAGGTGTTGCTGGTTTCCCATGAAAAAGAATGTTGCTAGGATTCATCCACTAATATCTGGAGCAAGTTAAAGAGTTTTTATTTTCCATTTTTGCTTTTGTCAAATTTCTTTCTCCATACAGAAAATTTACACACTGTATACTATGGTAGGCAGAAAAATACCCCTTACACAGAGACATCCATTTCTAGAAACTGTGACTATAATCAGTTATAAGGCAAAGGGAAATGAAAATTATTAATTGGCTGCCTTTAAAGTACGAATATTATTCTACTTTATCAAGATAAATCTACTGTAATTACAGGGCTTTTAAAAGTGAAAGACAGGCAAAAGAGAGGCAAAAGATGTGAATCTGGAAGAAAGGCACAGAGATGTAACTCTGCTGGCACTGAAGGTTAAGGGAGGCACTGTGAGAAAAGTGGTCCAAGAAGCCTCTTGAAACTGGGAAAGGTGGCCATTCATGGACCAGGGTTAGAGAGAACAATGGTTGCAGCACCAAACAAACCCAGTCTGGGAACTGGCGCCACGCGCGGGCCTCTGGCAGACTGGCAACAACTAGATCGAAGCCTCTCCCCATGAATCAGTACCATTCACAGACCGGGGTTAGAGAGAACAATGGCTGCAGTACCAAACAAACCCAGTCTGGGATCCGGCACCATACGCGGGCCTCTGACAGACTGGGAACAGCCAGACCCCAGCCCCTTCTGGCGCGCAGGCTGGCAGACAAGAAGTACCATCCCCCCCCACCCAAGCAACTGGATTATCTGGAGAAACACAGGCTGTGATGATAGCTATTGAGGTGAAATGCAGTTGGATGCCTGTGGTGCTCTGGTATTTCACTAACATTGCAGGTTTAGGGCCAGTGCTCTGATCATAGGTTCAGAGGCTATCACTAAGCAATGTGTCATCTAGAGGGGGTCTCCGTCTGAGGGTTGCAACCATTGTTGATTCCCTATGGTCTTGTTTTGAGGTCCTATGTCATTTCCATTGTTTTGTTGGGTTGGGTTTTATTCTCTTTTGTTTAGTTTGATTATGTTAAATCCTATGGGAGGAGAAGCTATTTCAAGAATAGCAAGATATATTATGATAGCAATTTTGGCTTTCCTATTGGTTTGTTTTGAAGTCCTTTATCACATTCATTGTTTTGTTTTTATTGTTTCTATTCTATTCTGTTCTGATTTACACTATGTCCAAAGTTATCTGCAGCTATTTTGAAGACATCGAGTGGCATTATGGTAATTACTGTTGATTTCATAATGTTTTGAAATCCTGTATCTCTTACACTGGTTTGTTTTGATTGGTTTTATTCTGTTATATACTCTTTAAAATAAAAAAAAAATTTTAAAAAAGAAAGAAACTGGAAAAGGCAAGAAATCAGATTCTCCCCTTAGCCCAGATTTTTAGCCGGTAAACCCTTTAATCCTTCTGGCCTCCAGAACTTTAAGATAATAAAATTTATATAGTCTTAAAGCCACTGGGTTTGTGGTAATTTAGTATGAAAGCAATAAGAAATTAATGCATACATGCATAATGTTTTCCCCACTTTATTTTGAAACTGTGAGCCTACTTCTTAGGATGACAGTTGGGTGGAGGAACCAAGGGGTGAAGGTGTTGTCTGGTGGCAGTACACCAAAATACAGTCAATTTGTCACTGGATTATGTTGTCTAAACTATATGATGACAGACATCATAATTGTTATATCTTATAGTACTTTATATTTTTCCACTGACTTTCAATACTTTCTTGATTTAACCATCACAATAACTCTGAGAAGTATTGCTTCCCTTTTTGAAAGAGAAAGACAATGAGTCACAAAGCAAGCTCCAGAGACATAGACAGAAATAGCATCTTGTTTTCCTGGGCCTTTCACAGCCATTAATCAACATGCACAGAGGGGTAAAAATTTTGAATCATTAATGTGTATGTTCCCAGAAGACACTGAGCAAGGTGACACTGCCTACTTCAGCTCTTATGCTGTAAGCAAATATTCTTTTCAATATATATTTAGTGACACATTGTTTGCATTCTTATGATTTTTGTTTGTGATCTTGCTATTTAAAATGACTCCCAAGCACAGTTTGGGAAGGTTATCTAGGATTAAAAAAAACCCAAGAAGGCTGTGATATACCCTATGTGTTAGATAAATACATGCATTACCTAACATTTTTAGGAAAGACTTCCAGCACTCTCAGCTGAGGGTTTAATGTTAATAAATCACAGATATATGAAACAAGAAGCTCACATAGAACAAGGTTATTACCGATCAGTGCACAATATGACCAGAAGTTCATAGGAAATTATATCATTCCATGTTTACGAGAGAAAGAGATTTAATGCAACATATACAAATATACTGTATAAGAATTTACAAAATATACTCACAAGAGCCACCTTCAGAGTCAGGCATGAAAGAATGTGAAAGGGCTATCTATGTGCTAGAATCAAAGGATCCAATTAAAGGCCTGGTACTCACCATAGTGTGCCATGCGAGTCTAAATCAGGAGGCTAAAGGATCCACGCAGGAGGCCAAGAGATAACATCCAAGAAGAAGACTGGAGCTCCTTCAAAGAAACATAAGTGAGCCTTCCTTCTTCATTTACCTTTTATTCCATCCAGGTAACAAGTCTATTGGTTGGCCCAGGATAGGCCTTCTTCCTTCAGTAAATCACTTTAGCCATACTCAGAACTATGCTGATCCAACTTATTTGAGCATTTGTTACTCAACTTGACACAATCAGTTAACAGTTACAGAAACTGTGATTCCTCTATAAGCAAATATTCAGTATTCACTAACACAGTATTCATGACAAGCTCCTAGAGCATAACTATGATGAATAACAAAAATCTACGATACTTAGGAGGGCACCTCTCCCACATGTGAGGGTCAAGGAGGTATCTTAGTCACTTCTTGGTTGCTAATAGCTAATACTTATTACTTAAAGGAGGAGGAGTTTATTTTGGTTCATGGTTACACTTCTTGGTTGACTGGCTCCAAGGCAGAAAGAACATGGTGGAAAGGCCTGGGCAAAGGAAAGATGCTCACATCATGGTGACCAGGAAGCAGAGTGAAAGAAGGAGCCAGGAATCCAGATATATTTTCACTGATTTAGGCCATGCCTCTAGTGACCCACCTCTCTGTCCACACCTTACCTTCTAAAGACACAATCAGTTCTGAAATCACTAGTGGATTAATCCCCTGATGTGTATAGTGCCTCCATAACCCAGTTACCTTCCAAAAGGCCCACCTCTGAACACGTGAGGCCCACAGAGGACATTCTAGATCTAAACTATAATAGTCTGCCTTCAACCCCACAAGAGACTCATGTCCATCTCTTTATACAAAATGCATTTAGTTCATCTCTAAGAATCACCAAAGATTTAACACTTTCAGCATTGCTAAAAAGTCCAAGTCCAAAGTCTCCTCTGAGACTCAAGAGAAACTCTTAGTTGTGAGACTCTGTAAAAATAAAAAAGAAAGTTAAACGCCACTGACATACAATGTCATAAAGTAAACATTCCTGTTCCAAAAGAGAGAAATAGGGAGATAGAAAGAAATGGGGATAGAATACTCTGTATACAACTACTAAGTCCATCTGTTCACAGGTTTGTTTCAATTCTATTATTTCTTTGATTTCATAACTAGTTGATCTATCTGTTTATGACAGTGAAGTATTAAGGTCCCCCATTACAATTGTGTTAGTGATTATTTGATTTTTCATATCCATTAATGTTTGTCTTCTATAGTTGGTGGAAAGGACAAACAATTTCTTCAGTTGTTCTTTGTCACAGAAGTATCTTTTTTCTCCATTGATTTTGAAAGATAGTTTTGCAAGGTACATGAAACTGGGTTGGAAGTTGTTTTCTCTCAGGACTGTATTTGGTGCATATATATTTGTGAATTTTATTCCTTTATCTTGCAGTTCTCCCTTAACAAGTATGTAGTGGTGACATTCTCTGTCTTTTGATCAGTCTTGGCTTGAGGTTCACTTTGTCTGCAAATACAATAGCTACTACTGCTTTTTTCTGGGGTCGTGTCACAGGAAGTATTGTTTTCCATCCTTTGACTTTCAGTCTTTGAATTCCTTTTTGAGTTAAATGTGTTTCTTGTATGCAGCATATTGCTGAATTTTTCTTTCTTGATCCATTCTGTCAGTCTGTTTCTTTTGATGGGTGAAATGAGACCATTTAAATTGATGGTCATAACTGATATGTATTGACTTATCCTTATCATTTTATTTTCCTACTGTCAGTTGCACATATTTCCACTGTGTTTAACTGCTTGTCTTACCTGGTGGATTCTTTTTTTTTTTTTTTTTTGCGGCACTGGGGATTGAACTCACAACCTTGCTCCTGCCAGGGCAGACACTTAAGCCACTGAGGCAAACTCCTGGCCCTAGTTTTTCTGAGGCAGGGTCGCACTATGTAGCTTAGGCCAGCCTTGCGCTCGCGTTGTAGCCCAAGCCAGGCCTCGAACTCACAACGCTCCGCCTACCTCAGCCTCCAGAGTGCTGGGATTAAAGGTGTACACCACCACACCCAGCTACCTGGTGGATTCTTTATATTGGCATTTTTTGGATTGTAGTTTTCTTTACCTCTTTCTAAAATATCCTTCAGGACATTCTGGAGGGCCTGTTTAGTGGCCATGAATTTCTTAAGTTGTTCTTTGTCATGGAGGTATCTTATTTCTCCATTGATTTTGAAAGACAGTTTTGCAGGGTACATTAATCTGGGCTGCAAGTTGTTTTCTCTCAAGACTTGAAATGCTTTGCTCCAAGTTCTTCTTGACTTAAGGGTTTGTGTTGATGTCTGCTGTGATTCTGATGGGCTTTCCTATTTTATAGGTGATTTGTTCCTTTTCTCTAACAGCTATTAATATTATATTCTTGTGCTGAATCTCTGGGAACTTGGATATTGTCAAAATACACATTATTCTCAGCTGCACATGAGACATTCTTCAAAATAGACCACATATAGCTCATAGAACATACTTAAGTAAATACAAAGGAACTGAAATTATCCCATGCATATTATCTGACCATAGTGCAAGGAAATTGGAATTCGATGGTAAAAGAAATCACAAAATCTCCATAAACACTTGGCAATTAAATAACACTCTACTGAACCACCAATGGGGCACAGATTAAATTAAACAAGAAATGAAACAGTATCTACAATTAAATGATAATGCCAGTACAACACAATGGAGCTGATGGGACATGATGGAAGCAGTCCTTCAAGGAAAATTTATAGTGGTGAAGTCTTACATCAGGAAAACCAAATGAGGTCAAATAAACAACATAAAACTTCTATAAAAAGAATAAGTCAAGCCCAAAGCTCATATGAGGAAAGAAATTATAAAGATCAGAGCTTAAATTAATGCAATGGAGACTAAGAAAACAACGCAAAGAATCAATGAATTGAACAGTTGATTCTTTGAAAGATTAAATAAAATTGATAAACCCTCCACCAACATCTTCAAACAAAGTAAAGACTCAAATTCATACAATTAAAATTGAAGAGTGTGAAATTAAAATGGACTCTACAGAAATGCTGAAGATCATCAATACCTACATCAAGAACCTTTGCTCTAATAAGATGGAAAACACAAAAAATAGACAGATTCCTAGAAACATAATAATTACCTAAATTGAATTGAGAAGATATAAAGATCTAAGTAACCCAATATCAGTCAGTGAAACTAAAAATGTAATTAAAAACTTACTAACAAAGAAAAGCCCAGGTGCTGATGGATTCACTGCTGAATTCTACAAGAAAATTAGAGACGATCTAATGCCATTACTCCTTAAACTTTTTAATGAAATTAAAAGGGAAGCAATACTCTCTAACTCACTCCTGGATGCAAGTATTACCCTGATACCAAAACCAGTGAAAGACCCAAACCAAAAAGAGAACTACAGGCCAATCTCCCTAATGAACATAGATGCAAAATGAACATAGATGCAAAAATTCTCAGTAAGATACTGGGAAACAATGCAGCAAATCATCGAGAAGATTATGCACCATGACCAAGTAGGATTCATCCAAGAAATGCAGGGATGCTTCAAAATACACAAATCAATAAATGTAATACACCATATTAACAAAACCAAAGGCAAAATCCCATGATTATCTCAATAGATGCAGAAAAAGCATTTGACACAGTTCAACACCATTTGTGATAAAATACCTACAGAAAATTTGAATAGATGGTCTTTACCTGAATCTGATAAAAGCCATCCATGACAAACCAACAGCCAACACCATACTAAATGGACAAAAACTGAACACTTTCACTCTAAACTCAGGAACAAGACAGGATGTTCACTATCATCACTCTTATTCAATATAGTTCTGGAAACATTCACCAGAGCAATTAGAAAGGAGGAAGAAACAAAAGAGATAAAGACAAGAAAGGAGCATATTAAATTATGCTTGTTTGTAGATAACACGACACAGTAATAGAAGACCCCCCAAAAACTCCACCAAACAACTTCTGGATTTAATAACAAAATTCAGTAGTGTAGCTGGAGACAAAATCAACACTCAAAAATCAATACTGTTCCTGTGCAAAATAACAAACTCACTGAGAGAGAAATGAGGAAAACGACCCCTTTCACAACAGCACCCCCCCAAAAAATGAAATACTTAAGAATCAATCTAACAATGGAAGTAAAAGATCTATACACTGAAAACTACACTACTCTTAAAAAGGAGTTTGAAGGGGATATCAGAAGATGGAAACTATCCCTTGTTCTTGTGTAGGAAGAGCCAATATAGTGAAAATGGCCATACTCCCAAAATTGTTTTACAGAGTTAATACAAGCCTAATCAAAATATCATTAGCATACCTCACAGAAGTGGAGAAAACATTCCTAAAATTCATTTGGAACCAGAAGAGACCTAAAATACAAAAACAATTCTGGCAAGGCAGTAGGCATCATAATCTCTGACTTGAAATTATATTATAGAGCTACTGTGATAAAATCAGCATGGTACTGGAAAAAAAAAACAGACCAGAGGATCAATGGAACAGAATAGAAGATGCAGAAGCAACTCCAAAGACACTCAGTTACCTTACCTTTGACAAAGGAGCCAAACATGGTCACTGGAAGAAAGATAGCCTCTTTAATAAATGGTGCTGGAAAAACTGGCTTTCCACATGCCAAAGACTAAAACTACACCCATCTCTCAACATGCACTAAACTAAAATCAAAATGAATCAAAGATCTAAATGTTAAAATAGACACACTAAATCTACTGAAAGAAAGAATAAGCAGGACCCTTGAAGACATAGGTGTAGGCAAAGACTTCATGAACAAAATCCCAACTGCATGAGAAATACTACAAAGAATCAATAACTGGGATCTCATCTTATTAAAAAAAACTTTTGCACCACAAAATAAATCAGCAACAGCATAAAACGACAACCCATAGAGTAGGAAAAAATTTTAGCCCATTGTCTTCCAGACAAAGGGCTAAAAAAAACCATATTGAAAGATCCAAAAATGGGCATTTGAGATAAATACACACTTCTCAGATAAAGAAGTAGAAAAAGCAAATAAATAAATATATTAAAAATGT
>RJWM01032735.1:0-21220 GCA_004363535.1 Dasyprocta punctata | reverse complement strand
ACTGAGGTAATAGGAGGAATACTCAAGCCAAACTATCTTTTGTCTTTCTCTTTTTTCTCCTCCTTCTGGCGGTACTGGGGTTTCAATCCAGGCCCTTCACACTGAGCAACACCAGTCCTTTTTTACTTCTTTTAAATTTTGAGACAACGTCTTACTAAGTTGCCCAGGATGGACTCAAACTTGAGATCTCCTTGCCTCAGCCTCCCAGAGTGCTAGAATTATAATAGTGCACCAACAAACTCAGCAAAGCTGTCTTCTTCATAGTTTTGCTGAGAACTGATTATTGCTTTCTCATCCAACTTTCTCCTGGAAGAGACATGTGGTGGATACTGTATTGTGCCATTCTGGTGCCCTTCAGCGAAGAGATGCTGCCTTCCTACTTGGCTTCAGCTGTCTGTGCACCCTTTCCAACATTTCCTGGATTCAGAGAGGTGCCTTGACAAAGGTCACAGCCCATCCTGGAGATGCTCGCATGTGTAATGATTCACATGGGAGTACAGAGAACTGGCCATTTTAGACCCATTCAGGGTAATTCTATGGGCTTGTCCTTCTGGCCTGTCCTGCTTTCTGCCTTGCCCTTTAAAAGGCTTGGTCCCTAGGGTACTGTTGCCCATGATATTCAGCATGATTCCCAGGGAACCAAATCTACAATAAAGATGAAGTATGAGGAAAAAAGAAATACATCTGGAGCCCATTTCTTCTGGAAGAGAGATCAGGGCTCATGACACTCCTTTTGGGTCCAACACAGATGTAATTCAGAGGTACCAGGTGGATCAATCATTTCATTAAATTGTCACTGGATTTGAGGAGGCTGCATTTCAAAAACGTTCCTTGTCTTCATTTTTAAAGAAAGACAATCAAATTAGCAGTGCCAGTCCCTGACAGAAGAAGGGCAAAGAGTACGCCTCTGCTCAAATCAGCAGAGGCATGATGTCAGAACTGCACTGTGCGATTCTTTCTGTGGCTGAGGTGGCAGCTCAGATGAAAATAATCCTCAGCCTTTCTGACTCATCTCTCCTTCAAGTTCTTCAAAAGCTGACGCTTTGTCTGGAGTTAGGTGTTTTTGATTTGTGTTACTCTAGCTTCCATAGCTAAGGCCAAGGTATACAGCTCCCCTGGCCTCTCCATTTGTTTGATAAAGGCAAAAAAGGTTTTCCTTAAGTGTGCTTGTATCTCTGGGAAGGTAACAGTTGTTTTTTCCTTTAGAAGGCAGGTTTTTTTTTTTCCCCAGAAGGAAGTTTGCAGAATGGGGCTAGAGAAAATGCTTTTTGTTCCACTTTCATGTGGAAGAGTCAGACTGCCTAGGTGAACATTCAAAACCTTAGCCCATCCAGGCAATGGTAGCAACACACTTCATAATATTAAGTGCTTTTCCTCCCCCTATTTTCTTCTAATCTTTTACCTCTTCCTCCTCATCAGTATCTATACCTCTGTCCTCAACCCCCAATTTCTACTTAACATTCTTGGTCTACTGCTTCAGGAAAGGGATGTGTCCTTAGAGACCTGAAGACAGAAGCGACTTAGATTTAGGACAAAAATGTGTGTTACTGTCTCCAAGATCAGACTAGGTCCTCAGGCTAGTGAAGAAGGGAAGGCAGGAAAGCTTAGGTGTTGATCTTCCCACTCTTACTTCCTCAGCTTGGAGATGAAGGGAAGCAAGTGATAGAAAGGAACGAAATTCCCAACCTACTAGATGTCCAGTATGAGTCCATGTTCCTTAAAATCAATGAATGAATTTTAGGAACAATGGAGGTTAAGTGTAGAATGTATTTACTGAGAGAAAGAAGGCTCCTGTCTCAGAGAGAGACAGAAGGGGTCCTGAGTGGGTTGCCTAGGACCCTGTCTTTTCTAGGGATTTTATAGAACAAAACCCCAAGGTGAGGCGGGTCCAAGGTGGGGAAAAAATGGGAACTCACAAGGTGGGCATGAGGTGGGACACAACTATAGTCAACCAATAAGATTAAATGCTCAAGTAAAATTGATTAAATCAGGGACAAATGGGGAAGTGAGTTACACAGCAAGCAGGCATGCTTAAAGAGCAGTGACTCTTCCTGTAGGGGGTTGGGATGGTGACTCCTGGCTTCCTCAGGTGATAGAGACCTATTTAGAATATCAATTCCTGATGCTTATCCTTAGGAAGTATGTGAGTACATTTGATTTATCTTTTTTCTTGAGGTCTGGCCCACAGCGGAGGTGTCTGTCTCCCCCACAGTTGCAAGGTATCTCATCTTCTGCACGGACTCCTTTGAGGGCCTAACCCTGTCTGACTGCCTCTAATATTTCTATCTCACTCATCTGCCTGTAACACAGGTGGTCAGAAGAACTACTAGACAGAGTTGTAAGGATCCATAAAGCAGCAGGAAAGATTCAGGTAAGTGATAAGTCTGGGTAAGCAGGGATGTTTCTTGTGGCTTTGAGGGTGAAAGATTCTTACATGCTGAAGAAGAACCCAGGTTACTGATAGAGCTAGACCAAAAGGGGCCTT
The DNA here is from genome assembly GCA_004363535.1 of Dasyprocta punctata. Taxonomy (NCBI): domain Eukaryota; kingdom Metazoa; phylum Chordata; class Mammalia; order Rodentia; family Dasyproctidae; genus Dasyprocta; species Dasyprocta punctata. The sequence goes on along the minus strand of RJWM01032735.1, from coordinate 18,735 downwards.
GCAAGAGGGAGGAAGGGATGACACAGTGGTAGCATGGACCATTATCTCAGAGCCAGATGGAAAGATGTACATATCAGGAGATACTAACAAGGCAGAAGACCGAAGACTCTTTCTACTGCATTCATCTCACCTTAGCAATACTCCAGGGATTTAGACAAAACTCTGGTGAAAGGCAAAGTATCTGAAATTCTGGGAGAATTGGGGCTTATATTAAAGAGCCTCAATAAAGATGAAGAGCAGTGACATCTTGTATATATAATGAACCCAAATTTCTTGTCAAGCAGAGAGTCCAACCAGACTCTCATCCGTTCCGGCTCTTTCTCTCTTTCTGGTCCATTTGATCCAATTAAAAACTTGACCCTTGTATCTAATTTAAGCCCTTCCTTCTTTGGCAGGTCTGGCATGGTCTGTGACTCCACAACCTGTGTCTGTGAAAGGGTGAAGGTCTGTTTTCTTTCCTTCCTTGTTAACTCCTCCCTGCACCCACTTGTGCTTGGCTCCTCCAAGAGTGGGGTGAGATTGGATTAAATGTCTTAGATAGTCCTATTTGTAGTTCGCTTCTGATGGCCCATACTTTCTTGAATATTGGCTCTTTAAGGGTACTTCATGGATTTTTTTTCATAAGTTCCTCTCCTATTCTTGTGCCTAGGGAACTTCATCTGCACATGAAGATGACATTAGAATTGTGACCTCTTTGGCTGACTTCTTGAAACTCTCTCAGAGTCTTCTATGGGTTCTTATGACAGGATTCCTTGTCCCAGAAGATGAACTTCTTAGGAGAAAGCTTAGACTTTTTTCCCTAGCATCCAACTGCACATTTTGCCACATCAAATAATATCTTGCCTGGCAATGAGGACTGCTGTAGTCAGCCACCTGCCTTTAGAATTCTCTAGGGAGGAAGCTACATAAATCTCTATATTTAGGTCTCTCTTCTACACTCAAATTTTTCTGAGTATTCTTTAAACAGATTTCCTTTTAGGCACTGAGGGAAGGCTCAAGAATTTCTGTGGTTTTCTAGCAATTTAGTGTGGAATTGAATGCCAGTCTTTCTTTGGTAAGGACTCCTCCCTTACCAAGTTGCTTGGGTGAGAGGAAACATTAACCTGGCAATTTAAGACTCCAAAGAATCAATCCCCTTAATCAATGAATTCTAGTCTTTTGCTTACCGGAGTGGGTTGGGTTGTGGTGGTGAGACTTCAAATGTAGACACCTGACTTACAAACTGAATTTGTTTGCAAGGGCTGGTTGCAACTCAAGTTAGTTGTAAGTCAAGACTACTTTGCCCATAAAAAAAAATGGAAATACCAATAATGCATTCCAAACATCGCAAAGCACCCCTTAATTAACTTTTTCATAATAAAAAAGCGTTGTATAATGTATGTAATTTGCCAGAAACACCAATAATTTTCCTAGTATATTCACCAAAAAGTTGCAAAATGTGCCTCGTTTACCAGAAACAATTCCACCATGTACTCACCATTCAAGTTGACATCTTTGGCTTGCAGGAAGGGAGGATGAAATGAAAAATGGAAAGTGGTTATTGTTTGGGAGGAGCGTCTCCCTTCCATAAGAACATCAGGAATCTGGGCTCAGACTGACACTTGCGCATGCTCACGTACATTTTTGTGGCATTATGAGACAGTTTACAACTGCACAAGTGGCTGGCATTTGAGTCCTTACTCAAGACTTTGGTTGGAAGTTAAACCTAAAATTCTGGTCATAACCACTTTGTTCGTATGTGAGGCTGGTAGTAAGTTGTGGGTCCTCTAGTCACTTTTCAGCAAACACTAGAGAGAGGGAGCTCCTAGACTGCCCTCCTCAGGATGTGGAGGAATTTATGGCCTGTTACCTTCAGGGGTTTAGCTAAGGTTTTGAAACAAATGGAAATGCCCTATTTTACATCTGCTTATTCACATTAGTTAAAACCTTCAAAACATCATCCTGCATGTGAAGAAAAGTCCTCACCTCCAATATAACCAATATAACTTACAAGGTACCAAGAGCATTGCATACTAAATGTATTAACTGCTTATACAATCCTCTGAAATAAAGACTTTCATTCCCATTTCAGGGAGAAAACCTGAAACCCAGAGGTCATATAACCTGTGGCCAAATTGGAAACTAAATCTGCATCTGATTCCAAAACTCAATCTGCAATTAATGAGTGATGTAACTGCTCTCTAGTACAACTGCCTCACACCTATAAGGGATTGAAATATTTTCAGCTCATCACACATTGTGGATTTAATAAATAATGTATACACTACTATTTCTCCTATATATTAACTCAGTTCAGTACATAAAGAGCTCTCTTTTGGGGATAGGCATACTTCTAGGTGCTAGGGACACAAAACTAAAATCTCTGCCTTCATGAAAAAACAAGTTCATCAAAGTCATACTGAAATTATATTTTTTTGCACCATGCATTTTACCAATTAAATGAAACTAAATGTAATTATTATAAAGTGAAAGCACAAAACGAATTTTACTATTTAAAATAAGCCTTCATACTGGACCTATATGTACACCACTGTTACTGTTTAACTAATTATCAGGACAGGATCAACTAGACAGATAAGGGAGGGGTTTGTTTACTGTCAAATTCAGTTTGAGAGAGACAATATCTGGGTCACAGAGGAAATATTGGGTAATCTCCTTGGACAATCCCACTTATCAATCACATATCCATTATATAATTTGTACAAGGTGTGACCATTTGGGTAAGTTAGGATTAGAACTTGATAGGAATCTCAGGAGTACTGTTTTATGGAGGGAAGCACATTAATTTATATCTTGTTTACCTGTTTACTTTGGGACTCTGAGGTTCCTTATAAAGCTCAAATAGGATGACTGGTTAGCTCAAACAGGGCAAAATGACATCTGGTTTTGAATTTCAGTCCTTAGAATCTTTAAGGGACAAGCCCTCATATACTTAATGCTAGTCAAAGATTGTATGATACTTTGTTTAACCAACAGAGTCATAGTTCAAGAAAAAAGTGTCAGTAGTCTTTCTGATCTTGTCCTTCACTGGCTACTAGTGTGAGTTCACATTCATTGCTATCACGGGCAATTCTTCCTGGTCCTCACACAGCTAAGTTTTGAGGCATTATCCTCCATTCGTAGCCAAAGAAAAAGAAGGTGCAGAAGGCTGGCCTAGATATGGGGTTTCTCTTTGCACCTCGCCTCGCGGTTCCTTCACTCTATGCTTCACACCTCCACCTCCTGGATCGGATTCCAGCCGACCCCTCGCTTCCTTTCCAGCACGCTTCTGCTTAAAACACTAAATCGGGAGCCATAAAACTACATTTCCCACAATGCCACGCGCCGACCAGGCTCGCTCCGGATTCACTAAACTGCCATTACAAATACGGTTACCCAAACTCATATTTATAGGAAGGATAGAGTTATTATCTACTTCTCCGACAAGACAGCTCTTTTTTTTTTCCATCACCTGTGACCCCGAATGTCTAGAGAAGTGGCCCGTGCGGAGAGGAATTTGTTCAGGCGCCAGCTCTGGTCACCCTGCTCTTCACGCGTCGGCTCCTGCCAGGACCCCGGGGGCTTCGGAGTGTCATTGGGGGATGACCGCAGCCCTGGCCGCCGCAGCTGCCACCGCGACCATGGTCTCCGGCAGCAGCGGCCTGGCCACCGCCCGCCTTTTGTCGCGCACTTTCCTCCGTGAGTCGGGCAGGGACTCTTGTCTTTTTGGCCTCCGCGAGTACCTGGGCCCGCTGGGCCCAACACCCTGGGCCAGGCCGCGGTTAGGCACTCCAGGGAAGCAACTGGCGGGGCGACGGAACGGCGGGGCTCTGACCTCAAGTGGAGCTTTCAGCGGGAGAGGGAGCTTTGCTGGATACGTGGGTTATTGGCGGATGGGGACGTGAGGTGGCTGAGTCAGGATTCCGGTCTGGGAACTTTGCAGAGCTGAGAACACGCTGCGGTACTCGCGGTAACAAGTGACGGGGTGGGTGGGGGTGGCGTCTAGACTGGTCCTATATGGAGCGAGAGGCGGGGAAGTGCAGGATGAACTCAGCTGGGGGATGAGTGTGTTGAGAGCGAGGGTAAGAGGCTGTATCTTACACAGCAGGGTCCCGCTTTTCGACTCGTCTAATCCGTGAATGTAAGTTCAGGCGCAAAGGAAAGGCGGTTTCTGCATCCAAAGTCAGTGTGGCCTTGTAGACTTCTAGAAAAGCTTAACCTTGGCTGGGACCTAACCCACTTACTTACAATGTCAACTCCAGGCGGTATGAATACTCCAGTAGCTGAAAACTTACCACTCAAGTTGCTAGTCTTTGAATAACGGTGACTGTTGAAAATTCTTATTATGGTCAAAGTCTCATGAGTCTACTAGGTAAGTTACAGTAGGAAGAAAGCTTGAAATCAGTCACATTAGGATTTGAAATCTGACTGGTTCCTTTACAGTCTTTGTAGTAACCCTAGTCTTTTATCTTGCTTTATTTCTTAGTGTTTCAAATTGTGTGAAAATAATACCATGTCGTAATGAATGTGAGGCACCATCACCAATATCTTGCAGCATTATCTTGTCTAGCATTAACAAAGGAATCCACTGTTAATTAAAATTTCGATGTGTGGTTGGTTGTCAAATCCTGATTTAAGAGATGTTAAGGAGTGAAAAACGCACATACTAGAAATGATGGTGTACAGAATGACTTGGGTTCATTGTGCAGATTAAGTGAACCGATTAAAGTAATTACATGAAATATATTCAACTACACGTTTTTCTCTCTTCCTTGTTTCCACTTTGCTTCTAACTCTGCTTGATCCGAATATTTGTTGGATTTAATTCCTTTCTTGAGAAGATTAAGTTCTAAAAGTAAGTGTGTACTCAATATCAGTACAGTTACCGAGTCATTGAGGGCAAAGGTCTTGCTAGATAATTTTGGCAGGTAGGAAGTAGTTAGATTTGTTTGTGATATTTTTCTGAAGATTCTTAATGTATAATTTAAAGGGCAGTTGAGGATGTTGTAGACAGAAGGAGGGGAAAAAGTATTAGTTGTACCCAGTGGTCACTCTAGTCAGTAGAGTTTGAGCACTAGAAAGGAGATAATCTTGGGTATGAGCTTAATTCAGCCTAATTTAAATAGAATGATGGTTAAGATGTAGAAGGTCAGATGGGCAGCATGGCCATTGTGCTGAGAAAGTTTAGGAAGGAGTTGCCCACTTGATGTCTTTCTCTCCTGAAGTTTTACTAGTCTTAGCTTCTAAGAGATCCTGCCTTTCCTGAGAGGAAAAAGGAAGAGTGTCTAAGAGACCTGTTTCCTTAATCCACTGTTAGAAATACTTAACAGTCCTCTTCTCACAGGAGTGACATTCTTTCTTCTTAGGCTCCAAGACAGAGGAGATCATCTGTTTAGCTTTCCATTGCTGGAATGGTCTTGAATTATCCCAAGTCATGTGATTAATCTGTTACAAAAGCTGCCAGGTCTAAGATTTGAACCAAGATGTTTCCTGTGTTAGAACTGGGGTTACAGATGGCACTGTTTAATGTGTAAAAAAAAAATCTCTTTAAGTTGGCAAGCCTCTGAATCCTCTTTCTCATGCTGCATTTCTAAGCCCATTTTCACGCTCACTGAGAAAACAGGCACAACATCACCTTGCAAAAAAAATTTTAAGGTGGTCACAAATTATTAAAGCTTTGAGGCTAAAATCACTAGAGATGCTAGAGAATTTTGTCCCCTCTGATCTGCTAAGTTTCAGTTGATGGTACACTGTGTGCTGAGGTCACAAATGTTGCAATACTGATTTTTTTTTTTTTAAATAAAGGCAATCACTCATAGATGCCTTCCAGCGCTTTTGATGGGGCAACTTAGAATATTTAGAAATTCCTGAGCCAACCCCTTCCCCCAGTTTTATAGCTTATGAAAGAAAGGAAAGACTTCAGTTGAAGGAAAGAGGGAAAAAAGAAAACTGAGAAGTATTTCTTGTATGAGAAGGTTTAAGAATTCATGCACAGCTTTGAGGTTGAAATAGTGACGTTATTAAGAAATATAAAGCAATTTAAGGATTTGTTTTCTTCTTCTAAGCTTGTCTAGTTTATTTCAGTCTGAAGAGATGATACCCTACCCCATACACACTTCTGTGCATGTGCACACACATAGCTTCAGTCACCTGAATTTGCTGACAAACTTTGCTTTTGAATCATGGGGACAAAACCATACTTAGCAGTCCCCATGTTGCTCAGTATGTTAATTAGATTTAGTCTGTTTCAGAAAGAAGATAGTTGAAGTTCCAAGAAGCTGAGCCCTTAGCTAGAGAATGAGACCTGGAGCCAGCAGCTGCAACACGAAATACACGCGGATCCCCTCTTCCAGTGTCCACACTGGAGACCCTGTCTCCCCAGGGCTGAGTTCCAAGAACTGGTGAAGGGTCTGATGGGGTTTCCTCTCACCCCATGCAGTGAGAGAACACTTTTTCCATTTGCTGTCCTTCCTGTAGTCACAAACTGTGGAACCCACTGAAATAAGCCCGATTGCTTCTACCTTCCTCTCTGAGTGAGAAACAGTCTTGCTGAGTGGGATGGGGAATCAGAAAAAGTTTGTCTACCTCCAGGAAGAGAGAAGAGGCGGGGCAAGTGCTAGAGACAGGCAGTTGCTAATCTGTCTCAGAAAAAACAGAAACAAAAACCACAAAGATAGGAATGAATGGGGATACATAGGATTTTATATCTGTAGAGAGGATTTTATATTTGAAGATCAGCCAGTTATACCCAAATGATCTTGCTTCTGAACTGGTTGAGACAGGAGGTTTGATGTGACTTGGCCATGTCCTTGTGCCCTACCTGCTTTACTCCTGTAAGCGGCTACTGGGGCAGTACCCTGGGCCCTTGACTATGGGTGTAAAGGGGCCACAGGAAACTCGTGATGGTTCAAGTGGCCCCCAGGCTGTAAGGCTTTTTTTTTTTAAGAGTAGGAAAATGTATTGGGGAATAGGAATGGGGAGTAGGAATACCTCCTGCGAGAAGGGGTCCTGAGTGGGTTTCCCTGTCTGCAAGGTTTTGCAAGGGTTTCTCCAAGACTCTTGCCCCTGGCTAAGACAATCACCCTTTGTTTCCCACTTGCTAACATTAATCTCTCTGTCACTGAGTCTTTGTTCCCTACTGGATGGTAAATTCCATGAGCTGTCCATTTCACTGCTGGGTTCTGAGCTCTTGGCCTATAGCAGGAGCTTAATATATTCAAGGAATGAGTGTATCTATATCTATGTCCTGAGGACACAGTTAAGGACTCCAGAACACACATGGAGCTGGGACTATCTGATACTTTTCTGCCTGGGTTCTGAGAAGCAGGTCCCTGAGGCAGGCCTCGAAGCTGTAGGAAGGCAGAACCACAGAGCAAGCCTGGTCCTCATCCAGCCCTGATGCTGCCTGGGAAGCCCGTGGTCTTCAGGGTGAGAGAAGCCTTTCCGAGTATTGGTCCAGAAAGGTGGCTGTCTGCCTCCTTCCCTGCTTGCAGCACTGACTAAGGCACCCAGAGCAGAGGGGGAGGCGTGGGCAGGGTCCTCTGTCTCCAGATTAACCCCTGACCTTGGGCAAAACAACCCCTGTGGGCCATCACAATGAAAGGAAGGGAGGGGCCCAGCTCACCTGAGGGCAGATGAAGGCTCTGCAATCCTTGAGTCCCTAAAAAAGGACACAGGTGTCCCACTTCAATCCTGAGGCTCAAGGTTTTGAGCAACTTGTGAAGGGAAAGGTGAGCTAGAGAGACTGTGGACACAGTCCAGGTCAGGGGAAAGTGGGAGAGTTTAAAGCTTGTAATAGATGCTCAGTAAATATGCTGAATGAGTACATGAATGAATGAGTGGGTGAGTGAGTGAACAGTGTGAGCAGGGTAGGAATGGAAATGGAGGAAGCAGTTGGGCCTCAAGTGATTGCAATTAGAAAGTCAACCTGTGCCTCCTGGCTAACCAGGGATGCTGACTTTTGCACAGATGTTTCCCTCTATCTCCCATCCTGGCGCTCTCTGAGTCCTCCCTGCAAGGTGGGACTTCCTGGCTGATCCTCCCTTAGGACCCTTAACCTTACCCCCGCCTCTGAAGCCCTTTGCTTCTCTAGCAGGGGACCCAGGGCCATACTGTCCTTCTGTGCTGCCTGTAAAGGTGTGGCCAGGGAGCTAGGCCAGGGGGCTCCTCTGGTTCTCCTTGAAGGAGTTAGATCACTGAACTCCTTTCCTTTCCATCTGTGCCACGTGCTTGGGGATGAGCAGAGGCTTCAGTCAAGGGGGGATCAGTGAGAGGGAGCGCTGAGTGGCCACATCCAGGGTGTCCAAGAGCATCAGAAGCATGGAGCTATACAAGGGAAAGAGGCCCTGCATCCTTGAGACCTATCCAGACTCTTGGGACAATGGGCTGGGGTCACACATTTTTTTGGGAGGACAGAGGTAGCGCCTCTTAAGTGCAGCCATGTGCTTCTGGCCTCCCTGCCTTGGCCTCTCTGGTTTTTGGTTTGCTATCAGCCCTTCTGCTCAAGGCTGGGAAAAGGCAGGAAGAAGACAGGGAATGGGGGGAACCCAAGGCTTCAGAGTCCTCAATGCAGGACCCGTTAAGGATCGAGAATGTTTTAATAATTGATATCTTACAAGAATTGGCAGCTTTTTTTTTTCTTATTAGCACTTAGTTGTACTTCTTAGAAACTAGTAGTATTTTAGATTTGATGAAGTAAAGTACTTAACAACCAGTGAAGTCAATAATAAATGAACACATTTGTCAGTATTAAATGAATATATAGTTTTGCATTTGAATAGCAGGTTATTTGAGATTTGGGGAGTAAGTGACTGCTAAGCTACTCTGCTGCATACTGAAATCCTATAGGTGAGGACTACATTAGTCATATATATATATTTTATTATTATTATTATTATATAGGGTTAATGCTCTGGTTTGGATGTTAAGTGAATTCATGGGCTGGGAGCTTGGTCCCTAGGGTGGCAGTTTTGAGATGTAGTGGAACCTTTTAAGAGGTGGAGCCCAAAGGAGGGGATTCTGGGTTTCACTATCATAAGAGATTAGTATTTGACTTTGGGGTGAGTTCTTGGAGTGAATTCTCACAAAGAGTTGGCTGTTACGAAACAAGGCTGCCCCATGCACTTGACTGCTTTCTACATGGGACTATTCCTTCTGTTTCTCTGCCATGTTATGACACAGCCAGAGGAACCCTTAGCAGAGGATCAGCACATGAGGCTGCTGCATCTTGCCTTCTAATCTGTGCAGTAAATAAAGCTCTTTTCTTTATGAGTAACTAGCCTCAGGTATTTTGTTACAGCTACAGAAAATGGACTAATATAGTTCATAAGTGTTCGTATCTTAAATTCCTGAATGTACGCATGAATAAATGAGTAGCGGCAATGTAGGTTAAGAGGTAATTTGGAGAGAGTATTGTCATGAGCAGGGTCTCAAGTTATTGGTTGGAAATGTGCTAAGTAGTTATGCAAGTCCCTGGTTTAAGACCCATTTAGGTAAGTTTCTTGCTGTCGATTGCACCTTGAGTCCCACCGGCCATCTTATAGATTGTATAGTTGCTTTCTATGGAAAAGAGGACTCAGCATATAGCTGACTGATGCAAATCAATCGCCCATGTTGAAAGCACTTCTTTTTCAGATTATTTAGTCCCTTTCTTTTAGCCTTTTTATTTCAGTTTGTACTTTTGGACTTTTGTAAGGCCTGAGTCTGCCTTGTTCTCTCATGAGCCTACTGTAGTGACCATCTCAAAGCAGTGTGGTCTCTTCATTCTGCATCAGTAATGATAATGATAGTAAAATAGCTATTAGTGCTAAAACACTTATTGTACCTTTGTCACTATGTTACATGTGCTATATATTTTTAAACTCATTTGATTCTCATATTAGCCAATGTGGTACATATTATCTATTTTTATAGTGAGGCTGTACCTTTATAAATTTTTCATGTTAATAACTTACAAGTACATTTGTGCATGCTACACATTATATGTAGGCATTTATAAACATCTGTATTTAGAATGTGCTTGAGGACATATGAAACAGTTGTGGTTGGACTTACTTGACTATTTTTTTTGGTAGCGGGGATTGAACTCACAACCTCACGCCTGCCAGGCAGGCGCTTACGCCACTGAGCTAAATCCCTGGCCCTTTTTTTGAGACAGGGTCTCACTATGCAGTTCAGGCTGGCCTTGAACTCACTTTGTAGCCCAGGCTGGTCTCAAACTCACAATGATCCTTGTGCCTCAGCCTCCCAAGTGCTGGACTTGACTTTTGAAATATCAGATATATGTTTCCTCTTTCTAAGAAAAGATTTACCTTTGTAGTTATGTAGGATTTTGGGAGTATAGGGACATCTTGATACTTGATCTGCAGGTATCATCTCATGTTAACATCACATCTTGTGGGCAGCTGCTATTCCATTTATAGATGGAAAGGCTGAGGCTAAGTAAGATTGAAAGTATGTCTGTGTCACATTGCTGGGGAGCAACAGAGTATAACAGCAAGCTCAGGCCCGTTTGATTCCTGAGACACTGGTCTCAGCTGCTCTTGGGACCCAAAAACCAGGGATATGGGAGCCACAGCCCTCACCATCAGGATATTCCTGTTGGCCAACTTTAGACCTACCTTCTGCCCTAGTATTTAATTTAAAGTGCTTATTTTCTCATTATTAAAGTTATACATCTCGTCGTATGTTGATTTACCATTTATTACTAGTTGTGTTGTTGGTTTATGGCCTTTATCAATTTGTCTGTTAGCTAAGGGCAAGACTGGTGTTTGAGTGCCAGCACAATTCCTTGGGGGGAATTGCTGAGGCTGGAAATCCCTGTTGTGGGTCAGGTGTTTAGTTGTGCCCACTGTCAAAGAACGTAGCTGTCCACTGCCCAGCAGTTCTGTGTGCACACAGATTGTCCTCACCTGGGTGGTAAGGGTGAAATCTGGGCCTTTCTCTTCTCGAGAGGTATGGGAACTCGGAATACCTCTGCCAGTGTGGCTATTGATGCTCCTTCAGCTGTGGTGCCTGCAGTCTAAAGAGTTAGGAGGCAGTGATTCAGACGTAACAGTGATTCAAAGTGATTTGAGTCATAAAGCATGGCAGGGGGGGCGGGGCGTGGAGAAATGTGTGATGAGATGTTTGTTTCTGGAGCTATCCTCAGTAGTAGGTGGAAAGCTTAGCCACTTTGAAGAGGTCAGGGATTGGTTGTTGACAAGACAAATGGGTGGTTTTACCGGAGTTTTAGAAAGTAGCCTACAAACCATGTGCTTGTCTTCTGATTTTTGAGATAGAAGTTGGTTGTATTAACCAGATTTCTCTGTTTCCCAAAGTTTGCCTCTTAGCTCACTATTGTTTATAGGAATTGGACTTTAAAAAATTGAGTCAAGTGGGGAATTCATGTGGCTGTTTAATAATTATTAGTGGGGATGGTAGCTAGTGTTCAGTTCCTGGGTTTAATTTGAGCCATTTGACTTTGAACTCTGTTTTTCTTTCTGAGCAATGGAAATGATAAACTTCAGCTTTTCTTTCTCAGTTCAGAAAAATCTATAAGATTGTGGTTCTCAGAAAAGATAAGACCCTGGAGAGTAGAGCAGGGTCTTTTTTATTTTTCTAATTATTGCTGTGGTCTACATCTCTTATTTTAAAAGTGATGCTTAGGGGCTGAAGAAAAGAAAAACCTGATGTTTACATTTTCCATGGTCACCATATAGCTTTTGCATTACAGGATTTTTTTTTTTTTTTGTCACCAAGTTGAATTCATTGTTCAGAAGTTTGGAAAAGTTACAACGTGTTGCATTTTCTTTACTTTTCAGTGCAACAGAATGGAATTCGACATTGCTCCTATGCAGCTTCCCGGAAGCATCTCTACGTTGATAAAAGTACGAAGGTTATTTGCCAGGGTTTCACTGGTAAGCAGGTATGTGTATCTAGATTTTTAAAGTATAGACCAATGATTTTTAAAAAATTAATCCTTTTCTGTTTTTTATATTGTAAAAGTAGTGATAAATGGTGGATGAAAAAAATATACTGTACAGAAATGAGGTTGTACCTTAGGAAGAGGTCAGATACTATATTCAACCTGTCAGGGGAAAAGTGTGTTTAATCTTACCTGTAAATGCATAGGAGGGTACTCTATTGGACACCCACTTATCTCCAGCAAATATATCACTGTTTGCCTGCAGATTGGGACAGATCACTATTACTTCGATTAAGCACTAGATAAAGTAGATGCTTGTGTCTCGGTCTTGTACAAATATTTGTTGCTGAACATGGAATTCACATTAATTGTGGTGAAGCACAGAAACTCACAGAGGCTCATGGGAATTGAGGCAGATGGAGGAACCTGCCTGTTGGCTTTTCCCATCTCATACTCTGTGTGGCACAAAGGTCTCTAAAGAGACCCCCAGGCAATCTGCCTTAAGCATTTTCATTCTCATTCACTGTCTCCCTCTCTCCTACTTACGTCATAGACTACTTACGTCATAGAATTTGTGTAAGCTTAAATGTATCTGTGGTGTGCTTCTACAAAAAATGCAGCGTAAGAACCTCCTTTTCTTCTTCCATTCTGTTCACCAAACATTTGTCCTGTTAATAAGTTGGCATGTGTCCTCTCAGATATTTTTCTTGCACTACAGACATATTTGTATTTCCATAATGTGTTCTTTATAAGTTTTATATTACATCTGTATACATGCACGATTTGAAGTATATACTATCATTCCCTCCCCACTTATATTGTCTGTTTTTGTCTATATTAATATGAGCATATAATCAAATGCTTGGTTATCCCAAATTTCTCATACAAGTATATTATATGATTTTGTTTCTCTCTTTGTTAAACTTTGTGTGATCCTATGATATTTTAACTTCTGAGCTTTTTGGTTACAGTCATTTGTGCATGGTATAAACACTATTTGGGACTGTTTAAATTCAGTGTTTAAATTCAAGGTTGGCTTCAGTGTCTTTCAGTTACTTGTGAACTAATTGTTTCTTATTCACCTTCCTTATTTTGGGGTTTTAAAGTAATTGAGAGCCTTAATTGCCTCAGTTAGATTTGTTCATTCAGATTCTGTTAGAGACGTAATGATAAGGTCTGAAATTGAAGGCTTCCTTTCACAGGAAGTCTGCAGTTTGTCACCTGAGTTCTTTTTTCAGTGCACGCATTGTTACACATACAAATGAGGAAGGTTTATATTTCAAAGTAGATTCCAGCAGTACACATTTCCAGTGGGTACCATCTGATTTCTTTTACTATGTGAGTTGCTAACATTGTTCCTATTCTTGCTGTGTAGTGACTGGAGATAATGGGAAGACAAAGGACAATAGGTTGATTTTGAGGAAGTGTTACTTGTGTTTTAACACCACGTTAGGACTGAAAAACACCAGTTCACTTGAATTTACCTGGTACTGTATTCCAGGGCAGTGCTTCTCAAACAACCTGGAGTAAAAGCCAGTTTGGATATTTGTTTTTAATTTCTGATATCATGTAGATCCATAATTTTGTAAAAATACAATAAAAATTGCAGCAATGTCATAGTGCCATATTTGTAAGCATTGTGTTTTATTAGCTTTTTTGTTCCTTTGCTCACCCCCTCCTTTCTCCCTTCCTTCCTCTGTCTTTTTTTTTTTCCTTTTGGTCATTTTCTTTTTTTTTTTTTTTTTTTTTTTTTTTTTTTTTTTTTTTTTTTTTTTTTTTTTTTTTTGGTTTGGTCTCATGTTGTTGCAGAGTATCAACAATGCACAGACCATACTTTGAATAGCACTATTTAAAGAGAGCACTGGCCTTTATTTATTTTTTTTAAACCCTGTCACTACCTTTAAATCAGTCACTTAATATAGTTAGGGTCAAGTTTCTTATATTGAAAAAGTTGAATTAGAAATTTTCTGAAGTTTTTAAGGCTCCATTTTTGTACCTTAAATAATTAAGAACTTGAGTAGTTGGCTCAACATTTTTAGGTCCCCATAGAGCATGAACACATGAACTCTTTATTTTTCAGTGACTGTTTATTGAGGGCCTACTTCCTGTAAGGAGGTACCATACTGATTTAGGTACCATATTGCAGTGAACAGATAATAAACAACTATTTTCATGGAATTCACCTTTTAGTGGAGAAGAGAGAAATACATTAAGAAAATCCATGAGTAAAATTTGTACTGTGTTAGAAAGTATAATTGTTATGGAGAAAACGAATGAGGGAGAGGAGTCAGAGTATGTGTGGAGTCCTGGTGCCTTGGACAGGAGAGGAGATACTGTATCACATGGTTAGGGAAGCTGGACTTTTGAGTCAAGATCTAAAGGTGCGGCAGTGCACCCAATGGCGAGGTAAGGCAAGTGTATTCCATGCAGAGGGCTCAGCAAGGCTGTCAGCAGACCTGTACTGGCTTTGTGTGGAAGCAGCAAAGCCAGCGTGGCTGAAGTGAAATAAGCAATGGGAGAGCAGTAAATGAGGGCAGGCAGGTATGGGTTCTCACAGGGGGAGACAGGCTGCATGTCGACTTGTAAACCAGTTTGAATTTTATGTGATTAAGGTGGAAAAATATTGGAAGATTCAAGCAGAGAGGTGACACGATCTTTTTCACTCATATTTTTTAATAGAATCATTCTGGTTGCTGTAGAAAAGAGATTTCAAGGGGGCAAAGGCAACAATTTATCTAGAGTTGAGATGACTTAAGAGGGCAGCTAGCAATAGATGGGGGAGAAGCTGTTGATTGTTTTGAAGGTGGAGCCGTAAGGTATACTTATATAATGGATCTGATATGGGATATAAGAGCAAGAGAAGGTCTGGGATGACTTCAGTATCTTTGATCTGAACATCTGGAAGAAATGAAGTTGTCATTAACTGAGATGGTTAGACTGATCAGGGATCAGGAAGAGTCTGGGGTGCCTGCTAGTTCTCTAAGAGGAGATGTTAAGTAGGCTGTTGGCATTGTGTATATGGAGTTCAAGGCAGAGGTGGGGTGTTGTGTGTGGCAGGGTCACCATGTGGGTGTGATTTATTGTCACAAATAGGGATGCTAGCACTAGCAGCACACATTTAGATGGAAAAGACAAGTCTAAGCAGAGAGAAAAAGAAAGAAGAGGAAAGACAAGGAGAAGTGGAGCACCAGCAGCCTAGTGAAAAAGAATCTTCCTTAGAGCTTTTTTGGTTGTTACACCTGGATGGGTTCTGGGGAGGCTGTAGAACTGGCATCTGATGGAAGAGGCTGGGAATACTCATTAGTATCCTACAAGGGGCAGGATAACCTCCCCTAACACAGGCGTTGTATCTAAATTGCCCATAAAGCTATGGTTAATGGGGGAAAGTGAATGAGTAGGGAAATTCAGGATGCAGCCTGGGCAGGTTGAAGACTCACTTAAGGTTAATGACCCTAATGCAAAGTGAGACTGGTTCGCAGGGTTTTGTTTTTTGTTTTGGCACCGTTTGGCTCCACATGTACAGTCTTAGAGAAGGAAAACGTTTTTTTTTTGAGAAGGAAGGCTTTTTAAATGGCTGTTTTCATTTTGCAGAAGCCTATTTTGCATCATAGTTCACAGCTGTTTAATAAGTTAATGAGAATGCTGGACAAGTGTATTGCCTGGAAATAGTTTACCTGCGTGAGTTCCTAAGGTTGCCTTTGGTTCTCTGAACACTTCCAGTCGGCCTCTTTTCACAGGTGTTGTGCTTTTCCCCTCAGGGCACCTTTCACAGCCAGCAGGCTTTGGAATACGGCACCAGGCTTGTTGGCGGAACCACGCCAGGGAAAGGAGGCCAGACACACCTGGGCTTACCCGTCTTTAATACCGTGAAGGAGGTAATTCATCACATCTGAGCTTGGCAAGAAACAAAAAGCTGGGGAAGAGCGAGAGTTCTTTGGGCAAATATCTTAACCGTGTGCCTTTGGGAGAGTCACTTGCTCTTTGAATATCCAGTAGTCTAGGGAGACTTGAATTGTATTGAAACCCAGGATGTCATTTTTGTTTATAGACATGCATCATCTTTTTTGTTTGTTTGGTAGGACTGGGGGTTGAACCCAGGTCCTTCACACTGAGCTACATCTCAGTCCTTTTTTTATTTTTTATTTTGAGATAAAGTCTCACTAAAATCACTAAGTTGCCCAGGTCGGGCTTGAACTTGTGATCCTCCTGCCCCAGCCTCTTAGAGTGGTGAGGTTATAGATGTGCGTCATCACCCCTGGCTGCCATGTCTCATCTATTAAGGGAAGAAGTGCTGTGGCCTGGCTTATTATCCTTTCCTTACCTTTCTTCCGGCATGGTTGTAGTGCAGGTGTCAGGTGCCACCCCTGCCTTCCTGAGTATGAGCTGCATGGCAAACAATGCTAGGTGCTTCGTGCACCTTGGCTCCTCAGGTCTCACCACAGCACACGGAAGCCAGTGCCCTTATGAGCTCCACTGTAAAGCCGAGGCACCATCGGTGCAGAGAGGCTGAGGATGTCGGCCCTGAGCTGCCAGTTGCTAAGTGGCTCAGCAAGCATTGTGGTCCTGCATGAACACATGACAAACTGTTGGGTCTTCCTTTCTTCTTCAAATTGCTGATTTCTAACTAATACTTTTAAAGTAATGTTTTAAACTACTTTGTTAAAAAAGTGGTATGTACTGATCGTAAGATTCAGATCCCATAAAGGTAAGTAGCACTGAATTTCGTGGTGCTTTCCATATTTCAGATTTTGTCTCTTTAAATTAGCTCTAATTTATGATTGGTGTATATTCCTCCATATTCTTCCCATTTTTGTATGAAATTTATAAAAAATAATATTATGAGAAACTGTTGTGTAATTCTTGGGTTATTTTATAAAAATTAGGGAGTAAATTTAGTATTTTTTAATAGCTGTATCATGAAATATTTCATTTTTTCATTTTTTTAAAGTATACATTTACAGATCTAATTTCATGACTGAATAGTAACCAAATTAAGGTAAATTTGTACTCTTAATCCTGTTATGCAGGAAAGAAAATGTGTCTTTCAAATTTAGATACTTCATTTTTCTTTAAACTTGGAGATAGTATTACTTCATATGTGTGTTTGTGTTTTAGATGCACTGTTTTCAGAATAAAACATTAAAATATAATATGTTCTATGGAGCTTTTTTCTTTCCTTAAAGAAAGTTTGGCCAGGTCTAAAAGTATACCTGTAATTCTAGCACTCTGGGAGGCTGAGGCATGAAGATTGTGCATTTGATGCCAGCCTGGAATGTGTAGTGAGTTTTAGGCCAGCCTAGAATGTAATGAGACCTTCTCTCAAGAAAGACCAGCCAAAAGAAAAGAAACTATTTTTTTACAAAGCAATGTATTTATTATTCGTAGTGACAGAAATGTATGTAGCATTTGAAATATTCTGTAAGTTCTTTTACAGGTATCATTTCTTATCAATTTAGCTCTTACAAAGAACTTTCAGAGTAGGAAAGATACTTTTCATCCCCTGTGACTTCCTGGCACATAGTACTTGTCACAGTCTAGCTTCTGGCAATAATTGTAGCCTGAAGAAGTGAGGACTTTGGGAAATATTTTTCAGTAAAATACGTACATGCCCATGATATGAGTTCTTTTGGTTCAAACCTAGTTTTTATTTCTTTTGTTCACAAAAATGTATCATCTGCTTGAACAGAGTTTTTAATAATTACTTCTAACCCCTGACGTCGCTTATGGATGATCTGTCAGCCTCCTCTCATTTTATCCTTCCGTTACTGTCAAGATAGTTTTTTCATTAGGTTTGTAGTAGAGGAAGCTGTCAGTCTCTGGCATGGGGAATCATTCAGTGATGGTTCCCAAAGACACTGTCTTCTACTTCTGCTCCTTCTTTTAATTGTGTCTATATGTTCTATATCTTAATATTCATATCCACTGTAAAAGCCCATAGCATAATCTTGTAAAAGTTTTTGATTTCTAATTTGATTCAAGTGACATATTTAACATTTATAGGGAGGCAGCTTGCTATAACTCAAATGAGCAGACACTTTGGAATCAGATGTACTCAGGAGTAAACCTAAACTCTGCCGCTTGCTCGCTCTGTGGCCTTGTGCCATTATTTAATATTATCTTGGCCTCGGCACATTGGTTTGTGAAATGAAGATGCTAAGATTCAGGATTGTGACGAAGCCTTAACTGAGACTTGCGTGGAACGCTCTCACAAGGCTGTCACAGCATGGGACTGCTGCTTGTGTGAATACAGAGATCATCAAGAGTTTCTGTCTTCCAGGAGGGTCCATGGCAGTAGGAGAGACATAGCCACACAGAGAGGCAGGTAGAAGGATACAGTTGTTTTGCTCTATGTGAGAGTTTGTAAAAGCAGAATGTATAGCCCGTGCTCATGTCCACAAAGAGAGGAGCACTGGTCAGATGGATGGTCTCCAAGTGCTTTGCCTCATGAAGGGTGATGGCATTCAAACTTTATGCTTATGTGACACACACTCTTATTACCATTTATGCATGTGCATTTTTGTTCAATTTGTTTATTTCTAACAAACATGCATTCAGAGTAAGAAATAGCAGGTAAGAACTTCATTTTTACTGTCTCATGATACTGATTAGCACATATATTTGAGCACAGATGTTTGAAAGCTGAGTTCTAAGCACTGAGGGGCTCACTAGTCCTTTTCCCAGGAAGTCGGGGGCGTTGGTACTAAGCAGGTGCTGCAGTGTCTGTCAGCATGTGTCCAGAGCAGACCAAGTAAACTGAGCATGGCCATAGGGATGAAGGAACACAAATGCAGGTCAGGCAGTGCTTTCCGGTTTACTGACCTGTTGTCATTTGCGATGTCACAGAGCCTTTA
>RJWM01032734.1:0-21087 GCA_004363535.1 Dasyprocta punctata | reverse complement strand
TGGAGTGAAGAATTCCTTACAGCTATATTTGCAAGGTTACAAATGTTACCTTAAGTGATTACCCTTGAGAACAGTTTTTACAGGCATATTATGCCAGTAAATTAAACTGAAATGGAATTGTACATTTGTTATTTTAATATCAAACTGAAGGATGGACTGAAATCAAAAGAGAAACAGAAAATCCAGCGTGTGACTCACTCGATGTACGGCAGTAGTGTCATTCTAGTTTTATTGATGCTTTACTTTTCATAAAGTGCACTTAACAAAATAAATACGATCAGAAGAGCTTTAAAGATTTATATACAGCTCAGAGATTAAGATAAATTGCTGATTATACTCCTTATAACCTTTTACCTCTGTGAAAGCTATTACATTAAAATCTCATTGACCCAGGTAAAATAATGGTATTTATCCCCCTTACATCTAGAGGACTAAATAATTAATGGAGCTTATTGTGTAACACAAGGCTAAAGAGAAAGGACATTTATACACTATAGACTAAATCCTGATATGGTCAGGTGCTGGGCATTATTTCTGGCTTCAAAGTATGATGTGTCTGTTTCATTGTCTGGTTGGGGTATGAAAGGCATAGTTTGATGCTGCAGATTTTCCCAGTCCACGTCACTGAAGAGAGGATGATGTTTCAGTTCTTAGGAGAAACAGAAAACAACAAGTGCATTATGACACTATCACATGTGTCCTGCCCACCTTCCCAGGCCAGGCCCACCGACCTTTGTTTACTGTCTGTCCCCTCCCCAGTAGGCCTCAGACCTCGCACGTTGTGTCACTCTGCCTATCACCTGGCTAGATGAGTGCTTAGTTCCTATTTTTCAAATGAATGACTGAATGATTGGCCTTAGCAGAAGTCCGTCTCTCCAGCTGCTCTTCTCACACAAGCCTACTCCACAGAACTTGTCTTGCTGCTTCTCACTGGTACAGCTTCCCTCCCACTCCGCTTACACAGTTCACGCTGCAGCTGTCCTTCAGCACCCACCACCCGTTCACAGCACCGCGGTCCTTCGCCCTGCCTACCGTCCCAGATAGCGTTAGCAGGAGCTTCATCTGGGATGCTTTTACTTTCTCCCTGTGCTCCTTCCATCCTCCTTCATGGTGACGTCTACACATATGTTGATCATGCTTTGTTTTGTAATTTCCACACATATACTATATCCTGACAGTGCTTCTCTCTCTCTCTCTGCTGGGGATTGAACTCGGGTGCTTCCCCACTGAGCTGTAACCTTAGCCACTTTATTGCCTATTTTGGAGGCAGAGGTTTGCTGATGTGCTCAGGCTGGCCCTGAGCTTGTGATCCTCCTGCCCTGCTTCTGCCTGTCAGGTAGCTGGGATTACAGGTATGTGCCAGCTGATAATGTTTTATTTTTTATTTGTACTTTTATTTTTTAATCCCCAGTATCACAAGAAAAAAAGAAGAAATTACAGAAGACTTTCATAAAACAGATATGCTATATTCGTTGATGGTTAGTTTTGTTAGGCTATGAATAATCTAAGACATTGACTAACATAATGTCTGGTATCTCCTTGAGAATAACAAAATTTAATTTAGTGTATGACTATTACAACTTGCCTGCACTTAATTTTAATAGGAAATAAAGACAAATTAATGTATATCTAGAGGGCAGAAATAAATGGAGTTATCTTTTGGTACTGGGGATTGAACACACGACCTTGCGTTTGCAAGGAAGACGCTTGCACCACTGAGCTAAACCCCTGGCAGAGTTATCTTTTTACCACTTGGCAGTCAGATGACCTGTACCATTGTACCAGAACTTGTTTTGTTATTACTAGTCACCACCTGGAACAAATCAAGGGTAAGTGTTTATTAACACAAAACCTTACCTTTCATTCCAGCTCTCTTTTTATCATCAGTGGTTAAAAGTATTTCTACAGCACTCTGAGCATTATCAGACAGCTTTTCTTCATCTTCAGGCCAGGGTATGTCTACAAATACAAATGCACAGGTGAGTTTGTTAGTCACCATTCAACTACACAGAAATACTGACTCTACTTTATTAGGAGAAAAAGGATTACCTCTTTTTAGAATATTCTGGAATACCTGTTGTGGTGTTTCATCATTGAAAGGGGGAATTCCTGTGAGAAATTCAAACAAGCAAACTCCAAGTGCCCACCAGTCTACTGCAGGACCTAGATTTCAGAGGAAATAAGCTAAGTTTGCAAGCATATCTGACCGACTGAATCATTAGTACATGGACAGCTGAACATAATTAAGGCATTCTTTACCTAAAGCTTTTGGCTGTCTTTGTAAGTTACAGAAACACTAAATCACCTTCACTTACACAAGGTGTTACTTATTTTCCTATTTCCCAAGAAGTATAGAGTAGCAGTTACCATAGCTAGAAAGAAATGTTAAAACCATTTATTTCCAATTATTAATCACTTCTGGTATTCTGGATAATTTATGTGTTCTAAACCCTAAAACACAATAAAGGCATGCTTTTTTTTTTTTTTGTACCGGGAATTGAACTCAGGACCTTGTGCTTGCCAGGCAGGCGCTGTGCCTCTGAGCTACATCCCTGGCCAAAGAATGCATTTAACATAAAGGACATTTTTCTAAAATAAACTACTTTATTTGAAATGATTACATTTAGATGATTATTCCACATCCCACTTGTCTCACACGAGGTGTGAGATGGTATTAATTAGAGGGTAGCCTGATAACTAGGGGATGCCCTATTACAGAGCACTGGAATGTGGCTTTTATAAGAACATAGAGGGACAAATGAGTTAAGCAGAAATACTCATTTTTAACTGTGGCTTGAGGTAATTAGGAGAGAAGTTTTGATAAATAGGTAAAACTGATTTCTAAATAATGTCTTTATTGGAGGCAATAGCTATATAACAAGTGTTTGTTTGGTACCAGGGATCGAACTCACGACCTTGCACTTGCCAGGCAGGTCCTTGTGCCGCTGAGCTAAACCCCCAGCCTGTTTGTTTGTTTAAGATGAGCACTTACAATGTTGCTTTGGCTGGTTTCAAACTCCTGAGCTCAGGGCATCTCTCATCTCAGCCTCTTGAGTAGCTGGAACCACAGCCATGTGCCTTACACCCAGATATAAAAGATCTTTTAATAATTTTTTTGGGCTGGGGATTTAGCTCAGTGGCGCAAGCGCCTGCTTGGCAAGCGCGAGGTCATGAATTTGATACCTGGTACCCACCCCCCAAAAAATTTTGGTGGGGGAGTGTGGGTAGTAGGGATTGAATCCAGGGCTTTTGCACCAAGCTACATCCCCAGCCTTTTTAATTTTGAGACAGGGTCAAACGTGATCCTTCTGCCTCAGCCTCCCAAAGTGCTGGGATTATAGGCATGCCTCACCATGTGCAGCTTTATAACAGTTATAAACTGGTTTGTATTTTTGCTTAATTCTCTCTATAAAGTATTTCCTAAGCAAAGGTTAATTTTAGTTCAGAAACACTTGAATATAAATTTAGACTAAGAAGTCTAGTGTAGTTTTAAATTTGCCTACAAATTTTCTTTTAAAGACAATTTCACAAAATGCGTAATAGTTAAGCAGCTGTCACCATCCCATTTTAAAAGAAGTAGCAAAGCACTGTGGAGTTTGGCATTAAGAAAAAAGATCACATGCAGCTAGGGTGCCTTTTGCCTGCAAGCCACATAGTCTCATTTTCCCTTTGAGGACCATAAGAGTTAAGAGTTGGTAGGCTTCCAGAGTAATTACTATAAAACATACAGACCACCTCACAGTTAGTAGATCGCTTAAGCAGCACTGAGAATTACTCCAGTGGATTAGCCAAATAATAGGAAAGCAGGAAGAACTCAGGAAAAAAAATTTTTTTGTTTTACTCAGATTAGAAATTAGAACCCTTTCTCCAGCTCAGCCAATATGAACTCATGTTAAAAACATACATGATTTCTCCACAGATATGTCACACATATCCATTAAGTCAAAGTCTAATAAGATCACATATTGTGATATATCTTAGCATTTATATCATTGGCTAGAGAAAAAGAACAAACTTGTTCTATACTACTAGCTTTCAAATTTAAAATCCACTCTTGAAATTGGTAGGGAATTTTTTGTTTGTTTTTTTGAGACAGGGTCTAACTCGCTGTGCAGTTCAGGATGGCCTTGGGCTCACTTTGTAGCCCAGGCTGGTCTCAATCTTGCAAACCATTCTTTGGCCTCAGCCTCCCAAGTGCTGGGATTACAGGAGTGTGCCACCACGCTGGCTGGGAAATACTGATATTATTACATTCTCTTTTTCCTCCCTCCCTTCCTTCCTTTTCTCACACCACCAGGGACGGAACTCTGCCTTCACGCTGAGCTCCAACTCCTATTTTACCGTGTTTAGAGTGACAGGGTTATAGGCATGTGCCACCATACCCTGCTACCTATTTCTTTTTATTTTGTTTTATTTTTTATTTTATTTTTTTCCTATTTCTTAATGATAATGAAATTCAAAGATTTAGAAAATTCAAGCCTTCCTGAGACTGCTACTTTTAGTATTTTTGTCAAGTATTTCTTCTGTTGTCATAGAAAAAAGCTGTATCTTCATGATCTCTTTTAAGCTTTAAAAAATGCCACCTGCCTCCATATCTTTTCACAGAGAAAACAATCCCTGGAGTCTTGTTGCTCAGAGTACAGTTCATTTTTATAGTTCATAAATGAGCTGAAAGGAAAAAACATCCCATGTGATCTAGTTATACTTTGACTATTTGGCTTAGTGTGCTTTGCCATTTGACTTACAGAGTTTACTTACCAGAAGTTAGAAATCCTGCATATAAGAAAATAATAGTTAGGTATAATATATAAAATTATGAATTCTTTCCCACATCATTACTAGGTAGAGTACTAGATAGAAGGGATATAAAGACGATTAAAGGTTTTTTCCGAAGGAGAAAACAGCCTACTCTGGGAGAGACAAAACAGGTAATTTTAATATGATATTAAAAGAGCTGAAACAAAAATATGAACAAGAAATTAAAAGAATCTCAGCGTGGCTGAAAGGCAAGACTATGGAGGTCATCTGAGAGGCTGTCGTTTAGTTGCAGTAGCTGTGTCTCACTAAAACGGGTAAGATTCTATAAAAGAAATCTTTAAGTTTGAAGCCCATTTTCATACTGTATCCTGTGTTAAGGTAATGCTAATTATAATAGAGGAAATAGGCTGGCAAGGCTTTGATTTAGCCAAAGGGACACTGTACAAAAACCTGTAAGAGCTCATCGGCATTTACTTGCTTTGGCTAATAAACAAAGGGGAATATTAATGTGTCTATTTCCAGTATTATCGAGATGATTAGCAACAAGTCTTTCAAGAAATTCTTTTTTTGTGTGTGGCACCAGGGATTGAACTCACAACTTTGCACCTACCAGGCAGGCGCTTAAACTGCTGAGTCAAACTCCCGGCCCTAGTTTTTTGAGACAGGGTCGCACTATGTAGTTCAGGCCGGCCTTGTGCTCACCTTGTGGCCCAAGCTGGCCTCAAACTCACAACGCTTCTCCTACCTCAGCCTCCCAAGTGCTGGGATTAAAAGTGTGTGCTACCATTCCTGACTTTTCAAGAAATTCTGAAATGTTATATAGAAGGCAGAGAACTCACACTCTTTTTTTTCTTTTTGCGGCACCA
This sequence comes from Dasyprocta punctata, assembly GCA_004363535.1. Lineage (NCBI taxonomy): Eukaryota > Metazoa > Chordata > Mammalia > Rodentia > Dasyproctidae > Dasyprocta > Dasyprocta punctata. The sequence goes on along the minus strand of RJWM01032734.1, from coordinate 15,463 downwards.
GGGATTGAACTCACAACTTCATGCCTGTCAGACAGGCGCTTAAGTCACTGAACCAAACGCCCAGCCCTGGTTTTTTGAGGTGGGGTCGCACTGTGTAGCTCAGGCTGGTCTGGCGCTCACGTTGTAGCCCAAGCCGGCCACGAACTCACAACGCTCCTCCTACCTCAGCCTCCTGAGTGCTGGGATTAAAGGCGTGTGCCACTACGCCTGGCTTAAGGCAAACTTCTTACAGAGAACAGTAGCAGAGGTGAGAACTGTGTCAGGGATCTAATTAACAGGATTTAAATCTCTGCATGTAGGCATGGTGCCTGCCACTATGAAGATGATGAAGCAAGCTAGATAACGAGGCCAGGTTTTACTCGGGACATCTGAAAGATTGGCAGGATAATCAGTAAGCCTTTAGCTGTGTGTCTGCTGCCCAGAGAAAGTCAGGATTAGAGATGGATTTGGGAATCATGATGGGAATGATGTGTGATTAACAGGGAATGTGTGTAGGGAAAAAAGGGCTAGGGCAGAAGTCTGAAGAACTTATTTTTAGTCCTCTGTATTTACTAGGTTACAGATCCACAAATTCAACCAAACACAAGATAAAAAATATTTGAAAAAAGTTCATTGGTTTTAAACATGTCCAGCCTTTTTTCTTATCATTGTTCCCTAAACGATATAACAACTACCTACAGAGCTTACACTGCATTAGATGTTATAAGCAATGTAGAGGTGATTTAAAGCGTATGGGAGGATAAGTATAGATTATAGGGAAATACTGTGCCATTTTTATATGAGACCTGAGCATCGTGGGGTTTCGGTGTCTTTGGGCACCACACTCCCACTGATAAAAAGGGAGGACTATACTTGGAAGACAGAAGTAACTGAAGAGGATCAACAGAGGTAAGAGGAATGAGACCGAGAAGAAACTGTGACATCTGACAGTAAGTCCTCTGCTGACTGGAAAGTTTCAGTCAGCTAGCCAAGAGAAAGTCGTATTGCCGGAACGAAAACACTCAGGTGAAGACAAGAGGCAGCCTTTGAGCATTTGGGCAGTGAAGGGAAGGCGAAAGTGGAAATTTACTTTCAGGCTGGGGATAAAAACCACAAAGAAATAAAAACAGAAGGGGTGTGAGAGTTGCAATGGGGAGGATGAAACATGATCACCAAGGAACCCAATGGGAAAAAGAAAGTCATCATCAGAACGTAGGAGGTGGGCCTGGGGCACACGCCTGTGATCTCACCTACTCGGGAGGCTGAAGCAGGATGATCACAAGCTTGAGACCAGCCAGGACTCCTGAGTGGGACTCAGTCTCAAAAAATAAAAAAGGAAGCCGGGCGTGGTGGCGCACGCCTTTAATCCCAGCACTCGGTAGGCTGAGGTAGGCGGAGCGTTGTGAGTTTGAGGCCGGCTTGGGCTACAACGTGAGTGCAAGGCCGGCCTGAGCTACATAGTGCGACCCTGCCTCAAAAAACCAGGGCCGGGAGTTTGGCTCAGTGGCTTAAGCGCCTGCACTGGCAGGCGTGAGGTTGTGAATTCAATTCCCGGTGCCGCAAAAAAAAAAATACAAAAAAAAAATAAAAAAGGAAGCCGGGCGTGGTGGCGCATGTCTTTAATCCCAGCACTCAGGAGGTTCAGGTAGGAGGAGCGTTGTGAGTTTGAGGCCGGCTTGGGCTACAACGTGAGCACCAGACCAGCCTGAGCTACATAGTGTGACCTTGCCTCAAAAAACCAGGGCCCAGAGTTCGGCTCAGTGGCTTAAGCGCCTGCCCTGGCAGGTGCGAGGTTGTGAGTTAGATCCCTGGTGCCGCAAAAATAAATAAATACAAATAAAAAAGTATTGGGCTGTATCTCAGCTGCTCCTGGGTTCAACCCCCAGGACTGCAAAAACAAAAAATGTAGAAGGAATTCATGTTGTGGATTGATTTGTGCCCCTCAAAAAGGTCTCTTTAAGTCCTAACACTCACTACCTCAGAATGTGACCTTATTTGGAAACAGGCTCCTTGCAGATTAAATTAATTAGGTTAAGATGAGGTTATATTGGATTAGGGTAGGCTCCTATTCAGCACGACCTGTATCTTTATAAAAAGCCACATGATGACAGAGACACAGGGAAAGACCATATAAAGAGGCGGAGTTGAAATGATGCATCTGAAAGCTGAGAAACCCAAAGATGCCAGCAGACCAGCAGGAGACAGGAGGACACGGGGACGCACACCCAGACTTCACACTTTGGCTTCCAGAGGCCCCACGCGACATTTTCATTGCATTGAGCCACTCGGCTGTGGTACTTTGCTAAAGCAAGGCTAGAGAATGGATGAAGTGTGCTTAATACAGGAAAAACTTTCTAAGAGGGGTTCTGAAGGATGATTCATTCCTGGTTTGGCTATTCTGCTGAGCGTATAAATATGGGTGAACTGTAAACCGGAATAGGGTTCTGCAGATTGGACAGAAGTGAGGTCTAACATTGTAGTCATGAGCATTGTGGGCCAGTCATGAAGAAATATTTAGAACAAAGATGATACAGTGGGCGGGAGGCAGATCACTGTGACCAAACCAGAGAAAGCAAAACCACTGAAGGCAAAGGATAAATGGCTGCATAGCCTTTAGTGTTTGGTCTTTTCCTTCTATAAATACCATATAAATAAGAAAAGAGTATTTTGTGAGTTCATTTTCTTATATTTAGATAATCTAAGTACCAAAGAAACTCAAAACAATTTTATCTTAAAAGAATGCACTGATAGACAGCAGTGCAAAGTCCAAGACGCGCGCTGCTTACCATGGGCTGTGCTCAGTAACAGCTCAGGTGCGAGGTAGTCTGGGGTTCCTAGGATCCGCCCATCATCTACTGGCGCTGCCCCTCTTCTCACACTCTTTGGAGTGCGGTATGAAGTTCCAGCCTTGATCTGTTTTGGGGTCTGCTAATTCAAAAAGTTTAAGGGACAGCAAATATTTTCATTCCTTTACAAGGAAAATAAACACTGAAAGAAAACTGCTAGATCATAGGCCACCAGGCATAAAAGGTGCACTACTTAAATCCTTGATCGAGGATTTGAAAATGGACTCATAGCTAGTTATAATTATCAAAAAATCCTTATATATATGTTTAGTTGTTTAATAATTATTTCACTAAGCTGGCCATGGTGGCGCATGCTTGTAATCCCAGCACTCAGGAGGCTGAGGCAGGAGGATCGTTGCAAGTTCGAGACCAGCCTGAGCTACAAAGTGAATTGAAGGCCAGCCTGAACTGCACAGTGGCATAGTGAGACCTTGTCTCAAAAGACAAAAAACAAAAAACAAAAAAAAAAAATCCCTAAGATCTGGATTTACAACAAATAATGAAAAAATACACAAAAATTTCTTGATAGATGGCTTGACACAACTGAAGAATAGTCACTGAAATAGCCTATGGTTGACAAATAATAAATTAGCACAATATATAAGGTAATATAAATAATCTCTTGTACTAAATGGGACTTATAAAGAATTTTAAGGTAACTGTTGTCTAACAACAACATTTTATCCCCTGAGACATTTAAAGAAACCAGGTTCTGACTCTTAAGTGATTTCTACGTCCTTAAGTAAATTCTGGTTAGCAAACCCAAATCTCAAACCAGGCGTGGTGGTTTATGCCTCTAATCCCAGCACTCAGGAGGCTGAGGCAGGAGGGTCATTGTGGGTTGGAGACCAGCCTGGGCTACAAAGTGAGCTCAAGACCAGCCTGAACTGCAGAGCAAGACCTGTCTCAAAAAGACAAATAAATAAATAAGCAAGCAAGCAAGCAAGCTCAAGTCTCATTGCTTCTCAGCCTTTTGGGAAAGATCAAGTGTAGAAAACCCATGACTCATAATCCAAGTGTAGAGTTTATACTTTTTCTATTATGATAGTTCTCCAAAGAAAGGAAAAAGAAAATAAAAATTTTGGTTTATAAAGGTTGAGAAAAAAAAATTGAAAAATCTATTACAACTTTTTCTTACCAAGAAAGAAAAGAGATTATCCAAATATGTCCTTGGAAAACAGTAAGATAGGGCAGACTTTAATTTGGTATCTCATAATATTGCTGTGAAAATATGTGATTGTGTTTTCTTAGAAAAATATACAGAGCTATACAAATAAAAGAAGCTACTGTTATGAAGCAAAATAAACTTCCAAAAATCCACAGTCTCAAGAACAAAATTATTTAATTAATACTATACAGTCTAGTTGAGAGGCAAATGTGTTAGGTTTGCCCCTCCTTCCCTAAACACTCACTTGGGATTGAACCCAGGACCTTCAACACTGAGCTACAGCTCCAGCCTCTTTTTTTTTTTTTCTTTTGGCAAGACAGTGTCTTTTAGTCACTAAGTTGCCCAGGCTGAGCTTGACTCACAGTCCTCCTGTCTCAGCCTGTCAGAGTGCGGGGATTACAGGTGCAGGGCATCACACTGGCCAAGTGTCTGTTTTTCCACATCCAAAGAACAAAGTGTTAAAAAGTTAGAATATACCTGATACGGCATAGAGGATCTTCCTTTCTGAGTAGGAGTTATAGCCATGGGATATGAACCACTATATGCACATGAAATATCCATTGTATCTGAAGAAGTAATGCTCATCTTGGATGGTTCTGAGTTATTGGATGTATTAATGTGACTGTTAAAACTTCGAAAAGCTACAGCATTTCTTTTACAGAGGGCTAATGCTTTCAAGACCGCTGAAGCAGCAGCTGATGTTTTCTGGTTACTATCCTGGACAGCAGGGTTCTCATCATCTTCTGGCAAGGTATTTTCTTGGCCATTTGGTGACACAGTAAGATCTTCAATATTCGATTCTTCAAAAGAGGATTCTTTAATGCTTTTATCTGGATCTAAGGACGGCCTTTCTAATGAACTTTCCATTATAGAAAGTCCAGGAAAAGAGGAATCTGAGTCCATACAAACACTTCTAGGAACTCTATCATCATCACAATATAAGAAATTAGAATCTAAGTGCTCCTTATTAGTCTTTTCACAATCTTCATCTAGTTCACACAAAAGGTTTTTTGCTATTATCGGTACAGATAAATTTTTTGGTGTTTGCTTATCAGTAAAATAATTGGCAATGTTCTCCTTGTTAGCACAGTCATTCTGCTGACATCTGTGTACTGATAACTTAAGATCATGGACTTCAGCTGTTAAGCCTGTACTTTGATTTGTATGACAATCTAGCATCTTTTTACTATGCTTATTCTCTACACAATTTTTTTTATTTTGTATAATTTCCTGACAGGGACTAGAGTCAACCAAGTCAAAATTTCTTTTTAAACTTCTTTTGCCAAGAGGCTCTTCAGACACACTACTAGAATTCAGAGTCCACTGATTCAACTGCTGGGAACCAGGCTGACCTGTATCATGGGCCATATTCACATGATTTACATCAAGTTCTCTTGCTTCCCAAGAAACTTCTCCAGAGAAGCATTTTTTAGCAAGGTTTACACAAGATCCTCTAGTGGTAGGAATGGCACTGTTGTTATGAATTGGAGAAAGGGCCAACTCAAGATCCTTTTTAAGGCAACTTTTGGTCTTGACGTCATTTGCAGATTTTGTACATAGCTTTTCCAATGCATTCCAATTCATCATCGTAGAGCCCAATGCTTCATCACTTTCCTAGAAGGAGAAAAAAATACTTCTTAGTTTCTTCTACCTTCTAAACTTTGTCCACCTTGCTAGGATAAATAATCTCATAAATTACTATTCTCCCTATTCCCACTTTCAAATGGAACAAAACAGCAATGATAACAGGGAATTAAAAAACAATATAAACAATTACAGTATAAGCTTACATTCTTCTGTATGAAACACTGCTCTAAAATTTATTTATTTGTTTTGTCTTTTTGAGACAGGGTCTCACTATGCAGTTCGGGCTGGCCTAGAGCTTACTTTGTAGCCCAGGCTGGTCTCGAACTTGCAATGATCCTTCTCCTCAGCCTGCCAAGTGCTGGGATTACAGGCATGTGCCACCAAACCCAGCTTACTGGTCTAAAATTTAAACTAATTATTCACTAATATTTTTATACATGATATTAAACAGGGCAAATTAACAAGCAATATATTTAGGCAGATTTAGGTTAAAACTACGTTAAGCACACATTTGTTCTTCAATGTGAGTATGAATATATCTGTTTTGAATTGCAGAATGCAGAGGGTATGAAATCTAGTAAAAAATTACACATCAAAAACATTGGTACGGAAAATATGCATCACTTCATACAATAAGCCAAAATTAGCAGGAATTAAAGTTCATTGTCAACAAGATGAACTAATGATATATTGATAACAAAATGCTTTTCCTGAAAACTAAACGCTAACTTTCTGTGGGTGCTTATATGTACTTAAAGAAGCTCCTGTGTACTTAGACATGGCAAATTGGTGCAGGGTGACCAGAATTTGTTTACAGTTACTCAAATAAGTGAATCTTCAGGAACTAAAAGTACCTGTTTTTAATGTACAAGTATCAAACTTTAAAATCTTATTTAGTAATAAGAAGGAACACTTGGTTACAAGAACAAACAAAAACCAAAAAAATGTCCTGAATTACATCTCACTGATTTGCAAGTACCAAAAATAATGAATCTGAGGATCAGAACAAGGTTAGCTGAGGGTACCTCATGGTACACTGTCACTTTTCTGATCATAACTTGGGAAGTTATCTACTAGATGAGAAACTGATGGGAAGCATCATAAAAGGAGCTATGGATAAAAACCAAACAAGCTAATGACTGTTATGGCAGAGAATTAACAGTTAAATTTTATTACCAGTTGACTATAGTAACTTAATCATTATATATCAAGCAAGGGAAATTTCACAACTGAATCCGCCAGGCGTGGTGGCGCACGCCTTTAATCCCAGCACTCGGGAGGCTGAGGTAGGAGGAGCGTTGTGAGTTCGAGGCTGGCTTGGGCTACAACGTGAACACAAGGCTGGCCTGAGCTACACAGTGCAACCCTGCCTCAAAAAAACCAGGGCCGGGAGTTTGGTTCAGTGGCTTAAGTGCCTGTCTGACAGGTGCGAGGTTGTGAGTTTCAATCCCTGGTGCCGCAAAAAAAAAAAAAGAAAAAAGACATTTCACAACTGAATCAGAAGTGAAATATTTCAAAAGAATTTGACAGCGTCTCTGGGAAAAAGAGAATTTCTGGCAATACTTGGCTGCTATTCATGTCACAATTTGATTTTCTTATGGGACTTATATTAAAAGGAATGGTGCCAGGCGTGGTGGCGCACCCCTTTAATCCCAGCACTCGGGAGGCTGAGGTAGGTGGAGCGTTGTGAGTTCGAGGCCCGCTTGGGCTACAACGCGAGCGCAAGCCTGGCCTGAGCTACATAGTGCGACCCTGCCTCAAAAAACCAGGGCCGGGAGTTTGGTTCAGTGGCTTAAGCGCCTGCCCTAGCAGGCGTGAGGCTTTGAGTTCGATCCCCGGTGCCGCAAAAAAAAAAAAAAAAAAAAAGGAATGGTGTTTTTGTCATGAATTTGGCACACAGTTGGTTTGGTTCAAATAACTTTCCGTCTAACCTGGCAATGTTTTTCCCATCTGGGGCTGCTGTGGCATTCTGATTCCATACTGGATACAAAGGTGTGGGACTGACTGCTGGTGCTAGAAGTAGCCAACCTTTTCCTAGACTGGAGCAGATTAGAAGTCAGACATTTCACGGGCATTCCTGGGTTGGAAGTGAGTGTTTCAAGACCTGTAGGAGAAAGAAAATATTAAAGCTATGTTACATCTTTTGTAGTTCTTTACTGATCCTGAATATTTACAGATTATTTATCACATTTTGGAACTATTTCTTTGTAAATACTGTCTTCCACAATATGGCTGCAAGAATTTCTGCTATGATTCTCATTATATTTAGATTTACAAATTGTTAAAAATACAAATATTGATCTAACGTTTAGAGCAAAAGAAAATTCTCAATATTTTTAGAGTTAAAAATCAGGTCACGAGAATTTATTTGTAGAGTAATTAGAAGGAATCAATTTTGAGGTATTTCTGATCCAATATGAAACTATTTTAGATAAAGGAGAATTATTGATATGCTATATCTAGATGTAAAGGTTAGAATGTAACGAAATGTATTCATTTCAACTTGTTTCTAAATAAAACCATAGTTTTATTGTAATGCAGGAGTTTATGTGCTCACAAGAACGGATTATAGACATCCACAGTGACCTACCTTCCCTTCCATCCTCCTTTTTTTGTGTGCAGTGCTGAGAACCAAACCTGGAGCCTTCAGCAAGCTAAGCAAGTGCTCTACCATTGACACACATTCCATTCTCCATATAAGGGATGTTCTTAATGGAACTAGATAAAGCAAATAAGTAATCATACTGTAGCTAACAAGGAGCACCATCTACTAATACTTGCTCCGTTATCACTGTTATGGTTTATACATTGTGTCAACTTGAGAAGTCTAGAAGTTTAATTAAGTAACTCAGCAGCTCTACATCCTGGGGTGTAGAGCATTGTGTCAATTTGAGAAAGTAGGAAATTTAACTGAGAGACTCAGCAGGGAGCCAGGGGTCTTACTTTGTAAATATCCTCATCCTGTGCAAAGGAAGGCAAGGAGATTTGTGGATGCTACACCCACCCTGGGGGGGGAGGGGATGTCCTGTGTACAGTATAAGGGAGGAGAAGAGGCTTGCTTTTGTCCTTTTAACTCTGGCTGCTGCCTTGAAGTGTTGCCTCAGCGCCATGCCACCCTGCCTTGGGGCCAGCTGATTATGGAATGAAACCTCCAAAAACTGTAAGATAAATAAATCTTACCTTCCTTCATTTTGGGTGTCAGCTGTTTTGTCTCAGCCAACGAAGTGAAAAGTAACTAAGACAATCACATACAAAAATTGCTAAAACCGGTTGTTCGTCAGCTTATAATTAGGTATAAGACAACTGTGTCCTTTGTTTTTGGTGGTATTAGGAATTGAACCAAGGGAGCTACAGCCCTCATCCCTTTGAATTTTTTAAATTCTCAGATAAAGTCTCCTAAGTTGCCCAAATGGACTTTGAAATTGCCATCCTCCTGCTTCAACCTCCCAAGTAGCTAAGAGTAGAGGCACGTGCCACCACACTTGGCTGACAACTGTGCTACTGCTAAAGATACAGTAATAACACATGCATGGAAAGATTTCATACATATATGAACAGATGCATATGTCTTGTTTTCTTTCCCCTCAAAGACTGAACATGATCTCAGTCTCAAGGAAATTCTTTTTTTTTTTTTTTTGAAAAGGAAACTTTAAGACTTCATATATTCTTACCTATTTCTAAATCTCAGAGTTGTCGGTCTACCTTGAAAACATTTTTTAACAAGTCCTTGACAACTCCAAATTGTTCTTGGTGTATTTAATATCTCTCTGGGAAAACTTGAGACCAGAGGGGCAATCTCAAGGAAATTCTTAGTCTTACAGATTTCTGACCTAGTAAGTCTTAGAACTTTAAAGCTGAAAGGAGCATTTCAAAGTCCACTTAATCCAACTTTCTTTTCACTGTACAAATTCTCTCAGTGGAATTCCTGAAACTCCCTGGACACTGACTGTGATGTCTATGAGCAAACTGCTTAGCTGCCTTCTGCCAGTAAGTAACATGGGAACTTACGTTTAACTGAATGCCATGTGCATACTGCACATTTGCTAATGAGTTATTCCTTAATGATTATTTGTGATCAGACCATTTTCTACCTTGGAACTTCTGATAACTCATTTTCTACATGTCTCTGTAATGACACTTGATCCTTCCCAATACTTACCAAACTTCCTTTCCTATTGCACATACTGCTCATTCTCACACGTTACATTTAGTCCTTACTGTCTGAAGGTGGAATACGTCCATGCTATTGGACATGCCCATGACTGTCTGAGATGCCCCCTTTTGCTAGACGGAAGCTATAAAGTTCTTGCTTCTCTTTCTGGATGCAATTTGGCCATCACAGAACCATATCAGTTAGCATCTGTCCCTACTTCCTCTTGTCAGATTCATTTTAAAGTATTACTAATGTTGTCTGTTCTCATCTCCTCTATGCCTTGCTATGTCTTTTATTGAATGCAAAAATATCTCTGAGTTTTAAAATTTAAGCTACCAAAAAATCTTTTGGAAATAAGTTTATAGGGACCCATAACACTGTGGGTACTTGTTTATACTGTGTAAGATTTCCACAAACCCAATATAGGGAAATTAACCAATGATCACTCTAATTTTATAGTTTATCACAGTAGGTAGACATTTTATTTTATTGATTTACAAATCTGCCACCAACCTGGCCAGAAATGGCATTTACATAATGAAATATAGGTAGCCTACAGATGGCTGAAATATTTGCATTTTTTTGGTACCAGGGTTTGAACTCATGACCTTGTGCTTGCCAGACAGGTGCTGTACCATTGAGCTATATCCCTGGCCCAGTATTTGCATTTTTAAAATATTAAGTTGAGAATGGTTTGTGCTAATATTGTTTGGACAATTAAATGCAAATATCTTGTACTCCAAGTAACTAATTTAAAGATAACAATACACAATGTATTAACCATTATTACCCTCTAATTACCTTGTTTTGAAATTTTTTCTCTTTAAAATAAAAAAAGAAAATATTAAGTTGATATTAGACATTTTAACATTTGAAAAAAAATTTTTTTCTAAAGAACACAATACTCACATGATTTTAGTAATTTGCTAGAATAAGGTGTAGTCTCCTTTTGATCTATAGACATGGGATAAATTATTCCTTGAGAAAGCTGTGGTGTTTCTGATAGGTGGGTAGAAATAATGTCTGCAGAGTCTCGATTTTTTTCTGCAACTGGTGTGAACTATTAATGAGAGAGAAAAAAAATGAATGCTAAAAGATTTAACTTCACGAAAATACCACCTAAGTATATAGAGGCTACCATACCATCTAGATTGACAAACTGTCAATAAAACATCACCTCATGATTGTTTTTTACATCAACTCTTTTTTTAAAGGAGTCTCTAAATTTAAAGGGGTAATTGTGAAAGGGAATATCATGTGAGTTTTGTCTTATCAAGAACTTACGAATCCCAAAGAACTGATGAGCGATAATATTTGTCCTGGAGTTCTTGAATAATCTTGCTTAGGTTTGGCCATAGATGGTGTTGTAAGGATATCTATCATATTGATATCTGTGTATGCAAAGGAAAGTGTATGAATTTTTAAAAAGCTTTCAGTTGTCAGCAAGTCAGATACCCTTTGTTTTGAATTCTGGCCCTCTCTCTGCATTATTAACCTCAGCTTATGTAGGGTAAACACATGCAACAGACCCACCGTGCCACAGAGGGGACATTCACAACTATTTCCAATCATTAAAGTTTGACAGAACACACTCCTATTCTAAAATGAGTAGATCACAGTGAAATGACCCAGAATCTTACTAGATTTTTAGAGACTACTCAGTCACTAAGTTCTTTCTAACTAGCAAGAAAATAATTTTTAGTATGTCAATTATTGAAAAGCAGTTGGTAAGGAATAATATAAATTCTGGCCCTTCATGTTAACTTGGTTAAGCCTGGATTAACATAGAAATTGACCCACATTATTAGCATGTTTCAGTGTATAATATTTTAAAATAATTCAGCACTAACACATAATACTATACTGTTTTACTTAAATACCAAAAATGGCAAGAGAAGTCCGATGGTCTGTATGCAATGTAAGACTTTAAAAAGGATAAAGTTTGAATGTAACAAACTTCATTTACATCTCACTTTGATGAAGCAATAAGAATAAAGTAGTAATAATCTTAAAGGACATTTTATAGATAAAAGTAAAAATTAGGTCTTTATGATATAAAGTTTTTAAATTCATCAGTAGTATCATCTTAATACAGAATTTTCCCAATTTGTGATATTTTTCAATAACTTAAGAAAACAAATGTGAAGCCAGGCATGGTGGCGCACCCCTTTAATCCCAGCACTCGGGAGGCTGAGGTAGGAGGAGTGTTGCGAGTTCAAGGCCAGTTTGGGCTACAACGCGAGCACAAGGCCGGCCTGAGCTACACAGTGCGACCCTGCCTCAAAAAACCAGGGCCGGGAGTTTGGCTCAGTGGCTTAAGCACCTGCCCTGGCAGGCGCGAGGTTGTGAGTTCAATTGCTGGTGCTGGAAAAAAAAAAAAAAGAAAAGAAAACGTGGCAAATATGTGGCGTGTTATAGAACACCCCTAATGACATCTCTTATAGTATTGGCAACCAAGTACTGTTCTGCAGCAAAATGTATAAATAGCCACATGAGGCGGGGTGAAGAAAAGACTACAGATACCCCTATATGAGCTCAGGTTAGATTTGAAAACATTTGGGTATTCACAACTGTTCTAATCTTGTACTTCCAAATAAAGAATCATAGCTCTACATGAATTTTCAAATATCTATAATTCCAGAGTTTGTAATTTATACGGTTAATTTTATTTATTTAAAAAAACAGTGCTGGGATATAGCTCGGTGGCACAAGTGTCTACCTGGCAAGCATAAGGTCATGAGTTTGATCCCTGGTACCAAAAAGAAACAAAAACAAAACAAAAACACCACTTTTCTATCTTTCTACCGTATTTTCTTTTTCAGTGCTGAGGATCAAACCCAGGGCGTCATGTATGCTAGACCAGGGTTCCACCACTGAGCTATACCCCAGCCCAACTTTTGCATGCTGCTTAGTAGAGAATACTGTCCAGTTTGTTTCCAAGTTGATAATCGATGATTTATCCATGTTTCTATGATAAACTTACATAATTTTAAGTTCCTACCTATTAAATATAATTCTCCTAAAAAGTCACTGCATTCCTGTATATTGTATGCTCTTGAACCACTTTTTTTTCCAGTGCTGGGGATTGTGGCTTAGGCAAGCTCTCCATCACTGAGCCACATTCCCAAGCGCCTTGAACTGCTTTCTTAAATTCCAAAATGTAAGAGCCAAGAGAATTAAAACTGTTTTTTTTAAAACACATTAGCGAATTTGCTTTAGAAAGCACTATGCTAATTTACAATGCAAACCAATTTTGCTTTTTTCAAAAGTAGTTTCATTAATTGGATCATCATTATTCCTTTTTGATAGTGCTTACTATTATCAAATGGTTCATTTCTATATTTGCATTGTTTTATTACTATTAAAATGACCGTATTTCCATATATTCATAATATGAATTGTCTTTGTTATCTTTGCTCCTTTGTTTATTAAGGTCTCAGTGGTAGCCATTTATATTTGAATAAATTGTTAGATATTGATCATTCATATTATATTTGTTTTAGTAATTTTACTGTTGCTTTATTGATAAGAACCAGTTTTAGTAGTGAGAAAGGTCAGAAGAACAGAAACTATGAGTTTCTCTTTGAAGAGCCAAGGATTTTCAATGATCTTGGAAGATCCAATAGTGGCCATTCTCATAATTGATTATCTATCTATCTATGCTAGGGAATGAACTTGAGGCCTCGTGGATGCTAAGCATGTAATACTGAGCTGTGCCTCCAAATGGTATTTTTCATCTTTAATGGAAAAATGACACAATTATATGTAGCCTATAAATAAATACCGAATTTCATTTAGTATAAACAAAGAAAACAATGTAAGTTAATGAAATGTAGTCTCTAAAATTTTGGTTTTTTTCTTGCTGTTGTTTGTTGTTACTAGACTATTTTTTTTTTTTTTTTTTGCGGCACCAGGGATTGAACTCACAACCTCGCACCTGCCAGGGCAGGCACTTAAGCCACTGAGCCAAACTCCCAGCCCTGGTTTTTTGAAGCAGGGTCGCACTGTGTAGCTCAGGCCGGTCTTGCCCTTGCGTTGTAGACCAAGCCGGCCTCGAACTCACAATGCTCCTCCTACCTGAGCCTCCCGAGTGCTGGGATTAAAGGCGTGCGCCACCACACCTGGCTCCTTGCTGGACCATTAAAAAGGTACATATTTGCTATTTTTCTTACCTCTATTCAAAGTCACTTTTGAAAGGCCAAAATCTGTCAGTTTAATATGACCCTCATTAGAAATCAGCATATTGTCTGGTTTCAAATCCCTGCACATAAAACAAAAGGCAAACAGATAACTAAAGAAAAGACTGGTTTTATTTTTTAAACTTTTTTGTACCAGGCTCTTGCTATGTAGTTTAGGCTGGTCTTGAGCTCACTATGTAGCCCAGGCTGGCCTCGAACTCCCAGCAATCCTTCTGCCTCAGCCACCTGAATGCTCAGATTACAGACACGCACCACTGCGCCCAGTGAAAATCTAGTTTTAATGTTAAAATATCTAAGAAAAAAAGAGAGTTACAGAAGAGGGAAATTCTATTTCCTCTAAAATAAATGTATTTATTGGTGCCTTTGCAAAGGACAGGACAATTTTCAAAAGCAGTTCTTTGGTACATCTGAATCCACAAAATGTTAAATGATTTAATTTTAGATTACCTGTGACATTCGATTTTCCATTAAAATAAATAAATCACATTGAATAAAATAATCCACAGGTCAGTTCAAAATTGCGTTTCTTTTCTGTTAAAGTAAGATTAAGCTTTAACAGAGCAGAGAAACCTAACCTTTCTTTGCACACAACAAAGCTGTGTCAATCAGGTAGGACTACACAGTATGGTACTTTTGTATGAGGGCAGAAGAGTGGAAAAGAATTGAATAGTCTTCACACTGAAACATTATGTTCATGTTCAAAGCAACATAATTTAAAACACAGGGAGACAAAACAGGAGTTAAGAGAATTTCTAAACTCACACAAGTTACTATTAAACTTTAATCTGGAAATATGGACAAATGGTTACAGTAAATAATTGATATCCAAACGTTTAACACATAATTTGATTATTTGTACATTTAAGTAATAGTTTTGAGAAAAGTGAGTCTTTACCTGTGGATGATTCCATGTCTATGAAGGTAGTCTAGAGCCAGTGCTACTTCAGAAATATATTTCACAGCCATCTCTTCATCAAAATAACCATACATATGTAGAAGAGACTTGACATCTCCACCAATAAGATATTCCATTATCTATTAAAAAGAATTTAATGGCATGAAGTAAAAATACAGTTACTTAAAAATACAGTATTTGGTCATTACAGTTACATATTTTTAGTGTAGTTGTACAACAAAACTTTTTTTTTTTTTTGTCTTTTTTGGAACAGTGTTGCTATGCAGTTCAGGCTGGCCTTGAGCTCACTTTGTAACCCAGGCTGGTCTCGAACTCACAATGATCCTCCTGCCTCAGCCTCCCAAGTGCTGGGATAACAGGCATGCACCACCACTCCTGGCTACAAAACCCATTTTCTTGTTATCGCTCATTATACAGTAGTACCAGATTCACTCATGTTATATATAATCTTTTTTTTTTTTTTTTAAATGCATACTGGGAATTGCACTCGGCCATGGCTTTTGGAGTGGGAGGCCAGGGGAGTGTCACACATCGTGTGTAATAGGGAGCTGTAAAGCCATTAGAGGACCTCAGGAAAAATGAAATGATTAAATGACTCTCTCTGTTGTTTGGAAA
>RJWM01032733.1:0-21398 GCA_004363535.1 Dasyprocta punctata | reverse complement strand
TGAACCCTAAACTCAAGAGTTGGGCTCTTCAGGGGTACAACTATGGACATTAGAACTAGATACTGTGGTGCAAATGCAAGCACTTGCTCCTCGCACATAACCTTAAACATACTGTTTAACATCCCTACACTGTTTCTTATAGAGAGAATAGCGCCTAGGGTGCTTTGAGTAGGTGGTTCCTCTCCAAATGCAAAGTGATCGAGTTACACTTCAGAGTACTGACACACTGGTGGGGTAGATACAGAGAAATTATGCCTGCTCATCCATTGCTTTCCAACCTCATGCAGCATCGTGTGGTGTAGCAAGTTGAGCATGGGCTCCGGAGTCAGATCTACACAAGTCTGTGTCCCAGTTCTGTGTTTTATTCCATGTCCAAATTCTTCAAAGCTTAGTCCTGAATTCATAAAGCCGAGATCACCACACCTATCACAGGAAGTGTTGAACATGTGCTCATTATATATCAATTCATAACAAATCAGCCCAAAATTGAGGTGTTCAAAACCAGCAATAGTGGTTTTTTAGTTCTCATGAGTTTTGTGAGTCAGGAATTTGAGAGCAGCTGAGCTGGGGGCTTTAGGAAGACTATGGTTGGTCATGACCCAGAGCTGGCGTGGAGCTCAAGAATGCTTCATCTACACATTTGGTGCTAGGGATGAGAAGACACAGCAGGAGCAGGAGCTGGAGTAACTGGGGCTCCCAGCATCTCCCACCGTACCTGAGGGCCCCAACCACATGCTTCTCTTTCACAGATTCCTCAGGACATTTAGATTTCCAATATGGCAGCTCAGGTCACTAGTGCAGCCTGGTCCAGATGGTCAGGCAGCATCTATTTCTTTGTATTCGTTAGATGTGAATAATAATCACAAGTTAGAAGAAAAGAATTAGATGTCTTCTTTCATTTTTTTTAAGTGCCAAAATTTTGAAGACATGCTTTAAAAACACCATGGTAGTTGACGTGCCCAGTCGTCAGTAAGTAGTGGCAATTATTATTTTTCGAAAATGTGTCAGATGACTTAAAAAGTAACACAATAATATCTCTGCCTCCTACCATTCCTAACATCACTCCCCATAGTCACACCCACCTTGTGAGGAGGTGAAAGTATTTATCAGTTCAGGCAAAAGGTAAAATGAAAAGGAGAGGCAAAAATAAGACAAAAAAAAAAAAAACTGATCAGTTTTCTCTTATGGATCCCTCGCTGCATGCCCTGCTCAGTGTGAAATTCCTTACATACATCACCTACTTTAACCCCCAGAATAAGAGGCTCTAGTGTTGTTAGCTTCTTTTATGGAAAACAACATTAGAGGTCATGAATATTAACTGTCAAGGATTCGAGAGCTAGTGAAAGTATAAGAAGGAGCGGGCGCCAGGAGAGCTGACCCCAGGACCTGTGAGTCTGACCACCCTGCCCCTGCTAAGACCATCCCTGCTGGGAAAAGCAGCTGAGAATTGTTTGACTTAATTTTCACCTCCCTTGGTTACTTTACTTTGAGAGGCAGGATATCTATGGGAGTGGGTAGAATGGAATCCAAGAATTCAAGAGGCTCTTAAACCCTGAAAGTGAAGCACCAGGGTATCACCAACAAAGAGAGCACAAGAAGTGCCAGCCAGGACTCAGCCAGCCAAGTAGTGGGGAGGCCAAGATGCCAGGCCCCAAACAGCTGGCCATGTATCAGGCTCTCCTCAGCACAGGAGCTGCGACATCCTGTAACAAGCATCCTTTCCACCACCACTGTGCCATCTCAACTCATGCAAGTTTATATAGTTCAGCTGCCTCCACCAGGAAATCAGTGAGTTCTCTGGCTGGAAACTCCAGGCAGGCCTGGAGTTTCCCCACAGCTCTCCTGCAGGTTGTAGAAACCATCTTCCTCTGAGCTGATGGGTGTCCCAAAACATATGGAAACTGAAAAGGCAGAGATCATTGAACAAACACGGAGGAAAATCTCATCATTCTATTCAGTCCTCTTGGCTATGCTAGGGGGCGGGCAGTAAGAAGATGGACCATAGTTCTCTCCAGAGTCCAGAGAGCATTTCCTGGCCTATTCCCTGGACCAGGTTCTCAGAGATTGCAGCATGAGTGACAAGGAGCTGTGGCCTCCACATGGCTCCAGGTGTGGCCACACTAAGTGGACACCACCTCCTCTTGCATCTTTTGTGGATGCCTTTGTGCCCAGCACCAGGCCCTCACCACTTCCTCTCCATTCTCATTGTCTGAACTCTCCTTTCCCTCAAAGTGCATTCCTCTCTCCTGACGTAGCATGGCCTTCAAAGCGTTCCCAAGTCAATCTCTTGGAAGCCAGTCACTCAAAACCTATTTCTCAAGCACACACTGTGTGCCAGACATAGCTCTACTACTGGAGCTTCAGCAAACAGAAAGACAGGGAAAGTCCCTGGCATCCCTGAGCTTATATTCTTAGCAGTTGTTACAAAAGGAGACTCTGTGCTTCACCAGAAAACAGCCTAGGCAGGTGAGGGAAACACAAGAGGAACTTACTTCTCTTTCACATCTCGTGGGAGCTGTCGTCTGCCAGGCTTCAGGAGGCGCGGCAGCTGTGAGATGTGTCCTTGCACTGAATGATGGCCCACAGCAAGTCTCTAGGGCTCCCATCGTGATGACACACTCTTCAAGAAGTCACTATGCAACTGGGAGTTCACCGAGACAGACCTTATCTGAGGCAGGTGTGCTCGGCTTGTGTCACCATGGCCTGCCTGGAGTTTCCAGCCAGAGAACTCAGAGCTGGGAGAGTTACCACATCCACCAAGTGACTTCTTCCATGTGGGCGACCACAGTGCTTTGTGAGTTCTGCCCACGGGTCGCTTCTTCAAACAGGTCCCTGGCCTGTTGGCATCAGGTAGGGGGACCAGCCTTGCCAGCAGTTGGTCCAACCCCACTTACAACTGAAAATCTTCTAGGTAATAAGAGTTAAACACTCAGTAGGTTTAATTTAACAAACAATGGTTTTGTATTAACACGATTTTTAGGACCTAGGATAAAAATTTCACATTAATTTCAAAGTTTAAAACCATGAGCATGGATGGAAAAATAGCTCCGCAGTGGTTATGCTTGCCTAGCATGCACAAAGCCCTGTGTTCAAGCCCCTGAAACACACACACACACACACACACACACACACACACACAAAACATGTCATGCATATGATGTCAAATAAATACAGTCTTTGGCTCTCTACTTTAGGTTTTGCCAGCTGTCCTCTGGGAGTATACTCCACCTGCACCCTGCCCTGTAGACTGGTTGAAAAGCTCTGGTGGGAGACGCGCTTCGACAGTGCCTGGTCTTGTGCTACCTTCTCCCATTTGCTCTCCAGGCAGAAAGAGAAACATAGGTACTCAAGAGCAGAGCCATCTAGCTGTAAGTGTGCTTTCAGAACATCAGCCCAACCAGAAATGCCCTGAACAGCAGGGGCAAATCATCCTCTCTCACGATACCAAGCTTACAAGGTAGAAAAGTTCCAAGGTTGCTCAAAAGAGCAGCTCAAACATGACCTCAAGGACCCAGATCTTTCCTTTTTCTCAGTCTGCCATTCTCATCTTGGAGGCCTCTGGTCTCATGGTGTCAAGATAGTTGCTATGGTTTCCAGCAACCCATACTCAAAATGGCATGAGGAGGTAGGAGAAGGAGCATTCTGACCTGGTACCCCTTTATAAACAGCAAGAATGTCTTCCCCAATACTTTCCCCACCCTAGCAGAGTTCTCTTTCCATCTCACTGGCTGGAATTATAGTATATAAACAAACAAAACAGGGAAGAAGAATGGAATTTCTGTAGTTGAAGTTTCTAATTCAGAATCTTCCTCTCCCTCGAGCTAGGGAGGGACCTGCCTTTCATTGAGTGTGGCCACTGATAACTGAGTCATGTCAGGGCCCGATCTGCAAGGAGGAGTCCAGCTCAGGCCTGGTGCATCTTTGGCACTTAGCTCTTCTGATCCACCACCTCAAAGGAGCCATAGCCTGACTCTTTGGGGGAAAAAAGTCAAGTGCCTTTCTATCTCTGAGCTGAAAGAGTTTGGCTATGTTTTTGTTTTTAATTGTGTTATTCAGACAATGCTTTATCAGATGAGTCCATCAGGTTGCTTTCCAAACTTGAACAGTTTTGTCAACCTGAAGAAAGGAACAGACCAAGTTGAGTTGAAGTCTGTGTCTTCCTTTGCCATGGCTGGGATGCTCACCTGTACCCCAGAGACCCTGGGGTTGTGAGTTCGAGGCTGGCTTGGGCTACAACGTGAGCAAGCCTGGCTGAACTACATAGTGTGACCCTGCCTCAAAAAACTAGGGCCGGGAGTTTGGCTCAGTGGCTTAAGCGCCTGCCTGGCAGCCTTGAGGTTGTGAGATTGATCCCCGGTGCTGAAAAAAAAAAAAAAAACCGGAAAATTGGGTCTCATCAGTCCTCCATGCTCCTAGATGTCATGCATCTCATTATATAGATAAGAAAATGTAAGCCTAAACAAAGAAAGGGCTTGTTCAAAATAAGATAACCAGCCAAGTACGATGGTGCATGCCTGTAGTCCCAGCACTTGGGAGGCTGAGGCAGGAAGATCATCACAAGTTTCAGGCTAGCCTGGGCTACATGGCAAGGCCTTGTCTCAAAAAAGAAAAAAAATCAGACAGCAGAAAGGCAGAGGCAATTAGAGAGCCAGACTGTAACAGGTGAATGTATGTTTAATTGAGACAAAAAGAAAAGACTTTTGTTGCTGGTTCACACTTTCTAAACATAGAAACAGAGCTGCCCAAACATCTCAAAGGTTCCAAAAGCTGTTCTTTTTTTAATCATATCAAACATTTAAGATTCAGCTATACCACACACTGTAAATAATTGATTTTTAAAAATTCAGTAAGAGAAACAAAAACAAAAGAGCTGACATGGTGGTGCACACCTGTAATCCCAGCCCTTGGGAGGCTGAGACAAGAGGTTCTCTGTAAGTTTGAGACCAACCTGGGCTACATGGTGAGCGCAAGGCCAGCCTGAACTATGTCAGACCCTGTCTCAAAAACCAAAATAAATAAATAAATAACTTGGTAAGAGTTAAGTTACACTGAAATTGACTAATTAAAAAGAATTGCAGTGGATATTTACTCATACATTAAGTTCTTTTTTGAGATGCAGTTTTTTCTGATATTTTTAGTTTATATTTTTATCATATCACATGTGTCTGAAACATTTTAATAGATGCTTGAAATTTTTAAACCTTAGGCGTTTATGCTTACAGTATCAAATGGGTAAAGTAAGAACTAATGAAGATTTAGACCTCGTGAGCCCATGTAAAAGTGATATAGGGGCACGAAACCCTCGACCTACTGTATGTCCGGTAGGAGTTCATGTTCTCTAAAATCGAAGAATGTTAAAGTGGTGCAAGAGTAAAGGAGCAGAAACAAAGCAACAAAGAAAAGAAAGTTTAATGCAGGCACGGAGGGAGTCACCACGAAGAAAGTGCTGTGCTGGCTCTCTGCAGACAAAGGAAGGGAGCTGGCTTATATAGGCTTAGGCAGGGGAGGGCTTTGGGAAGCTGACATAACTTCCTTAAGGGGTAGTGGCAGATGGGGATTGGACTATTTTTGGTGCGCATGGGCTTGGCAGGGGCTTGTGGGAAGGAGATGCTGCAGAGATTTCTGAGATGAAGGAGTTTAGCACCATGATGATTCAGCATTACCCTGCCACCATAATGGCTGGGTGGATCCCCAGTGGGGGACCCTATCAGAATAAATTTTAGGAACAATGGAGGTTAAGAGCAGAAATACTTATTGAGAGAAAGAAAGTTTCTCTGTCTGAGAGAGACAAAAGGGGTCCCAAGAGGGTTGCCAAAGACTCTGTCTTTTCAGGGACTTTTATAGGGTAAAACCATGATGGGGAAAACTGGGAACTTGCAAGGCACATGCGCACGAGGTGGGACAGAACTGTGGTCAACCAATAAGATTAACTGCTTAGGTAAAATTGACCAAATCAGAGATAAAAGGGGAAGCAAGTCACATAGCAAGCAAGCACTCTTATGAATCAGTGACTTTCTGTAGGGGGTTGGGATGGTAACTCCTGGCTTCTCAAGGTGATCCATACCTAATCCCTAATGTTTATACTTAAGGTGTGGTTGCATTTGTTGTGCCTTCTCTCTTGAGATCTGGCCCACAGCAAGAAGTGTGTGTCTCTTCCAAGGTCACAAGACATCTGGTCCTCTGTGCTGGCTCCTTTGAGGGCCCAGCCCTTCTGACTGCCTATAATATTTCTAACTAACTCAGCTGCCTATAACAAAAGGAGTAGTGGTGTTTGAGATGAGGACAGCAATTACATCAGTCACTTACTTTAGCACGGTACCCAGCAGGACCAACCCACATCTGTACAGTATGTTACAAATTACCCAGACCTTTCACGTATTTGATTTCAGTTGGTTCTTTTCCACAGTTTAATAGATAGGCACTGAATTCATTTTATTAATTAAAAAAAACTTCTGGATCAAAGAAGTAAACATGCTGACCATCATGCAACTAGTAAGTGAAGGAACTGAGATCTGAAGAGAATTCTAGCCACACCTACAACCTTGTGCTTCAGACCATAACAAGCTGCTTTTAATTCCTTGCTACCAACTGTCTCCTGAGTTTCTACCTCAGGACATAGAGATGTAGGAGTCCTCTCGGCATCTGAGACCTTTGGACGAGGTTTTCCTTGAGTAGGAGCCTATAGCAGAGATCAGGAAGACCAAACACTGCTCCCTCCTTCCTCCCTACTCGAACATTCTTCCCTCTAGAAGCGAGGTTTTGCAGTTTCTAGGAAGAGAAGGGCAGGTTGTTTTTGCACGTAGGCTTTCTGTGACTTCTCTCTGCTTTTGGAATACGGTCCCAAATCCTTCCCACCTCTAATCTCTTCTCTTAACTCTCCATCCCCTCCACCTTCCAGCCACACAACCTGTCTTAATTCTTTGAACAGACAAGTCTCTTCTTACCACAGTGTCTCAAAGCAAAGAGTCTCTCCCACCAGGGAAGATTTTCCACAACTAAATTGTCCATCCTTGTGCCTTGTTTTAAATATGACCTCCATTTTTTACCACAAATATACTGTAGTTTTACCATTCTGCCCTTTGTTACTTTATGTTATCTTGTATTTATACTTTGCAGCACTTATCTGCATTTATATTTGAGTATTTTGCCACCTTCTCTGACTCCCTTTGTAGACTACAAACTCCTGAGAATGAAGACCATATTTGTCTTGTTCATGGCTGGGTCTCTAGGTCCTAACAGGAAGCATAGGACCCAGCGAGGCTTCAGGAAACATTTGTTGAATGAATGAATGATGAATGAATGAATGCTTTAACAGAGATTTTTTTTTCTTCACTCTTTGACTCTCTTTCCTATTCACCCATCTCAGGTGCTCCCTGGAGAATGAAGAACATTTTGTACACAGAGGATTCATGGGTGAATAGAAATAAATTAATTTAGGATGGGGGAGTTCATTAGTTCCTCCCAACAGAATGAGATATGAAAAGTGCCAAGAATAAAGAAAACTGTACGTAATGGAGATTAAAGGTCATGGTAAATGCAATAACCCACTTCTTGGGGCAGAGGTATATCTTTACAATCTACAGAAATTATTCATTTTACAGTTACCCATAGCTTAGTAAGCAACAGATTTTAATCCCTCTCATGTATAAGTTATATGGCCTTCCCAAAGTAAGACTGATAATGCCCTGTTTTAAAAAAAAAGATGATTTAGGACTTTCCTATCAGAAGGAATTTACTGGGTCCCTCAGGAGTAGAACATAAAACAGACCAGAAACTGCTTTCTCCAAACTTCTTGGTCTACCTAAGGTCTGTGGGAGGGACACCAAGCAGCCCTCCTGGCATTCATTGGTTGTTGATAGCTTTAATTAGATTGCATAATCAGAGACACTTAACTACCTGGTTCAATGGCAATTTTCTATGGGAATCTAACATCCCAGAACCACATATCCTCAGTTAACTTCAGACAGCAGAAAGTTATTGCTCTATCACAGTTTCCTTTTCCCCTGAGACCCCCATTTGGTTTTTTTGTTTAATAGTGGCAATTGAGCCCAGGGCCTTCAGTGTGCTAGACAATTGTTCCACCACTGAGCTACACCTTTGTATTTTGAAAGAGGATCTCATTAAGTTGCCCAGATCGTCCTTAAATTTGTGATCCTCCTGACTTGGCATCCAGAGTAGCTGGGATTACAGGCATGTGTAGACACACCCAGCCAAGACCCCTGTTTCCAGTAATGTCAGCCATTCTGCCATTGTCTGGGGTGTGATATCACAGGGGGTCTGTGGTTTCCAGCAGTATTGGAAGTATGTTTAGGCAACATAACCTCCATATTGCTGTCCATGGGGAGCTACTGATTCTTTCAATACCAGAGCTTCTCTTCCTGAAGATCTTAGTTTTCCACATCTAGACCTATTACAGGTAAGGCAGATAAATAGATTATTCACTTATCTTTCACCTGTCATACTAACACTATCATCTTGTGAAAGTTACTCAATCTCTGAATGCTTCATCAGGTTAATTATTAAGTGAGCTATTATGTGGAAATCACATAGAATTATTTAGTAATATTTAGTGTTCAATAAAGGTCACCTGATATGACTAAGAGTATTGCACCATTAGTATTTCGCATTAAGCTCCTGGAAGGGAAGGAATTGAACCCTTTTATTCCTATGTCCTAGGGGCCTAATTCAGTGCTTGACATACTGAAGTCCTCAACAAACACATATTGAGTGGAATTAAACTCCCCCAGCACTTCTTGTCTGTACCACTCAAATGCTTCTCATTACCTACCTGTTTGCTCTGATTTCTGGCATGCAAATTACTTAACCCCAACTGAGCTGTGGTTTCCTGAAAACACCGGGTATCTTGTTCACCTTTGTATGCCTGATATCCTCTAGCTCATTGTAGTTGCTTAGTTGCTCTTTACAGTCTTAAGCTGACTATATTTCTGAATCCTGATGACAAAGAAATCATGGAATATATGCAAGAGCAGCTGACCTGCATGCATTCACCATAATTCAGAAGGGGGAGGAGATGTCTAGACCATCAGGGCACCAAGACGTGGACTACCAGGCAGGAGTAGAAGGGAAGGGGACTTCCCGAGCCTGGACTGTATTACAGACTATATGCTGCTTGTGGGGCTTCTTCCAACACTTCCCACAGTGCAGGCTATACACCATCACTCAATGAATGCCATCCAGTGAATGAATCTGTTCATACTTGAAACCCTAACCCTGACATGCATTTGTCAGTATGCTCTTCAGCTGGGCACCAAGCTCTGCTCCTCCCTCCTTCCACTGCCACCCACTCGTCATCCCTTGCTAGGTCTTCACCTTAATCTCAACTTGGCCAGAAGAGAGTCATACTTTGAAATCATGTTAACAGCCAAAACTATCAATGCATGCTTGACTTGGTGTCCAGAAAGGCATCAACAATGAGCTCTGCCACCTATCTGATGGGAGATAACAGTGCTTTGCTAATTCTTGGATATATTGTCTTTTCAAACCAGCTCAACCTTAAGAAATAGCTCTTCCATCCAGACCAGGTCATTGAGGAATATTCACAGAGAAGCTTCTTTGGGAGACAGACCAGCCAGAAATTCCATACACACATGGCTGTCTTTTTGTTCTTTTCTTTTGTGAGAGAGAAGGGAGCTTTTTGACTTGGTTTCCCCAACCGACACTAACTTTCCAATCAATGGTCATGTAAGATGCTTTGGACAGCCAATGATATAAGATCTAACTAGAAGTAGCTTAAACCCTGACTACTCACATCATGGATGTCGCTCAGTTATTCTGCAACTTTCCCTATAGTTCCCAGATCTGTCGTGGCTCAGGTCTTACATGCTGTCAATAATCTTCAGAGGCAGAAAAAAGAAATGTCTCTATCTTGTGTCCCTCTATCAGACATCTCATCTCTTCAGCCAAAATCAGCACAAGAGTCACCTGTGGGTGGGAAGAGGCCAATATCTGAAAAGGTACACGATCTTCCCTGCAGGGGAGGTTTTAGGCATAGAAGTAGCAAGGGGACAAATAGCAGCTATTATAGTCAGGGCTTGCAAGGAAATAGATTTAATAATGGACACATCATTTATAGAATTATTCTATAATATTCACCCAAAAAGTCAAATGCAGAAGACTAAAAATAATGTCTATTCACTAGAGACCCAAAGAATCCAGTTAAGGGCCTAGATCCTTGGCAATGTCCTGCATGAGCCCAGTTGAACACCTACAGCCCATGGCAAGTCTGATCAAGGATGATCTGCACTGGGAAGGCCCAAAGGTCAGCGGTGGAAGCTAGAAAGTCTGCACCAGCAGGATGAAGGATCTGTGCCAGCAGGCTGAGGGACCTGCACTGGAGCCAGGAAGCAATGCTCAAGGTAAAGAACAGAGCTCCCCTGAAAAG
The DNA here is from genome assembly GCA_004363535.1 of Dasyprocta punctata. Taxonomy (NCBI): domain Eukaryota; kingdom Metazoa; phylum Chordata; class Mammalia; order Rodentia; family Dasyproctidae; genus Dasyprocta; species Dasyprocta punctata. Next base: position 10,996 of record RJWM01032733.1, on the reverse strand, counting down.
AACCACAGTCATCAGCAACAGCAAGGACCTGAGTTCCTCTGATGATAACAACTGATTTCATATCAGGAAAACCAGTGCGACAAGCTTCTCCAGGAGAATCAACAGCACACCATCTTCCCCTTCAGTTCTCCTTTTATGTTGTTGGTAACAATTCTCAGGTGGGCCTTCCACACCCAGAACTACACTGACTCAGTTCAGCTGGGTATTACACGTTGACCATGAGTTAATCTACCACAGCACCCTAGTCGACAGTCAACAGCATCTGTATCAGGTAAGACTGGCTGTGAGTAGTAAATTAATAAAATTATTCCAACTTCATGTTTGGGAAAATCAAACCATTATAGGACAAGAATCTTGCTACCTCAGAGCTAGTCTGGTTGAAGACACGAAGCCCTTCCAAAAGCATTAGTTCAAGATAGATTTACAGTCATTATCTATGTGAGTTGCAATAGAAGCAAGATAACACCAAAATCTTCTAGTAAACAAAATATTAAAATCGATTCACCAGTGGAAAAAAAAACCCTAAATCTTGTAAATTCCAATCACAGGGTTTGTATGCATCCTAACTCCTGATAAATGGTAAGGCTGAAATGGTGGTATTAGTGTTCAATTTCAATCTCTGTTACAGAATAAACCAACACTTCCCTCTGGAAAATATACTTTTTTCATGGACAAGAAAGACAATTCACAACTTTACTGCAAACTGCTTTTTATTAAGGTTCTCTAATTCTTTCTGTAGAAAAATAGAGACATATGTAAAGGAACTGTTTGATCTTGAAGATATGTTAATAAGTTTCCTTCTCCAACACTTACATTAAACATAAAATTGATGAGCAAGTTGCTATTTCACTTATGACTCATTATTAGGCTGGCCAGTATTTTTGCTGTTCACACTTCCTGAGATCTGACAAAATCACACATACATAAAATCCCTTAGTGGTCTCCAAAGGGTCCAAAGAGGGTGTCTTGAGCTGAATTTTGTCCTCCAAAGTTCGTGTCAGTACAGTTAGGGCTGTATTTGAATATAGTATTTTAACAGGTGATTAAGTTACAATGATGTGATTTAATGCAATCTCAATCAAAATATCAATAACATACCTCACAGAACTAGAGAAAATAATCTTAGAATTCACATGGAACCAGAAGAGCCTTAGAACATATTGTAAAAGCAATTCTGGGCAACAAGGGCAAGGTAGAGGGCATCATAATCCCTGATTTGGACGTATACTATAAAGCTACTGTGATAAAAACAGAATGATATTGTCATCAAAAAAAAAAAAAGAAAAGAAAAAAAGAAAGAAAACTGACCCAAGGATCAATGAACAGATTACAAGATGCAAAAACAATTCAAAACATATTAGCCACCATATCTTTGACAAAGGGGCCAAAAACGCCTTCAATGGAAAAAAACATAGTCTTTTTAATAAATGCTGCTGGGAAAACTGGCTTTCCACATGCCAAAAATTGAACATAGACATGTATCTCTCACCATACCCTAAACTAAAATCAAAATGGATCAAAGTTCTAAATATAAATAAAAGAAGCACTTAATCTGCTGGAAAATAGGATAGGCAAAACTGTTGAAGATATAGATGTAGGCAAAGGCTTTATGAACAAAACCTCAATAGCACAGGAAATACTATGAAAAATAAACAACTGGGTCCACATCAAATTAAAAATTTTCACACAGCAAAAGAAACATCAACAGAAAGAAGAGGCAACTGACAGAATGGGGAAAATATTTATCAGCTACTCCTCAGACACAGGACTAACATCTAGAATATATAAAGAGCTCAAAACAAAATCAGACCCCCAAAATTTAAAGACCCAATTCAAAAATAGGCATCTGAAATGAATAGGCATTTCTCAGATGAAGAATGTCTATAGAGGATGAATTAGAGTCTACTCTGACTATAACAACCTCACATCATCGTAACTCTTCCTAAACTAAAATCAAATAAACATATGAAAAAGTCAAATAAATATATGAAAAAATGGACAACATCACTGGTCATTTGAGAAATACAAATTAAAAACAACATTGAGATTCCATCTCAGTCCAGAAAGATTGGCTATCATCAAGAAATCAACTAATAACAAATGCTGGCAAGGCTGTGGGGAAAAGGGAATGCGTTTCCACTGTGGTAGGAGTGTAAGGTGGAACAAATGAGGTCAATAGGAAGATTCCCCAAAATACTAAAATTAAAAGTTCCATTTGACCCAGTGTTATGGCTTGTATCTACACGTCCCTACAAAGCCTCCTGTGGTCAGAGATGGGGCTTTTTGGAAGTAGCCGAATCTAAAGTGTCTGATTCTAGGATCAAGGGTGTTTAATTATTATATTAGACCACTGATTGGTTTGGCATAGTTCTACTAGGATTAAGGTTGCCCTATCCTGGGGATGAGTGCTACCTGCCCTGAGGGTGGGTAGCTAGGATAAGATATAAGAGACGGAAAGAAGGTCATTACTTGCTGCTTGCTGCTTGCTGCTTACTGCTTGCCAGGGACTATTTCTCCTCTGCAATGCCACTCTGCTCTGTCGCCCTGCTTTGGAGCCTGCTGATTATAGATGGAAACCGCTGCAAACTGTGAGCTTAAACCTTTCCTCCTTTAATTTTGTCTCACCAATGAGCAAAGTAACTAAGACAGTCAATTATTCCCCTTCAAGGCATCTTCCCCAAAGAGGTGAAGCATCACAGCCACGATACACGCATAACCATGTTTATAGCAGCACAATTTATAATATCTAAATTCTAGAAACAGCCTACATGCACATCGAAAGATGACTAGATAAAGAAAATGTATTTATATGTAATGGAGTAATATTGTGCTATAAAGAAGGATAAATGTGAGTCATTTGTAGGAAAATGGATGCATCTCAAGACCATAATCTTAAGTGAAGTAAATTGGACACCAAGTTTAAATATTGACCCTCAAAGGATAAATAAGGGACATAATGAAGGACAGACATTGAGAAGTAGGAAAAGTATGTTCTAATGGGAAGAGGAACAAGGGAGTGGGAAGGAGGAAGGGAAAGAAAGGAAAAGGAAAACGAAAGAATGGAAGAAAAAAATAGAAACAAAGCTTTTGTAAACAGGGAGGGGAAGAAGAGTTGACGGGAGGAGAGGGGAATGGTAAAAAGAACTAAGATACATTATGTACAGATACAAATTCCCTATCGTGAATGTGATCAGTATGTATGACAAATATATAGTAATAAAAAATAAAGTTAGGAAGAGTTACAATGATGTGAGGTTGTTATAGTCAGAGTAGACTCTAATTCATCCTTGTAATGATGTCATTACAAGAAGATATTTGGATACAAAAAAGATATACTGAGAGTACCTATATACAAAGGGTGACAATGTGGGGACAAGTTGGCCACCTGCCAGTCAGTCAGAAGGAGAGCGCTCAGGAAAAACCAGGACCCAAGACACCTTGATCTGGGACTTGAAGGTCTTAGCACTGTGAGATAGTAAATGTCTGTTGTTGAAATCAATCAGTCTGTGGAATTTTCTTATGGCAGCCTTAGCAGATGAATACAAGGTGCTTCCTCTGGTTTCTTCACTCCCTGGGAAGTCCCCTCCACCCTGTTCTTCCTCTGCATGGCAGCTGGCCTTCCCTCCACCCAAGATGAGTGCAAACTGACACTAGATTCCTCAGTAATGAGCTCTGGATAGGCTTCACATTACAAAATCTCTGCCTCCTCTGACCCTGCTGCTCCAGAGATGACTGAAGTGTTCTGGGCCCAGACCACAGAAGCAACTTGGTCTGGAAAACAAGCAGCGAATTATGGACATGCAGAGTGAATTTACACCAAAAACTCACCTGAAGACACAGGCAGGTGTTTTCAAAGAGCAGCCCAGTTTACAACAGCACGTCTCCTCCGGGTGTCCTCTTCCTCTGTGTGAGAGAGGCTCCTACAAGTCAGCAAGCACTGGCTGCAAGCACAGGGAATAATACCTAAGTCAACCTTCTTGAGAGCCGAGTTCCAAATATGGATCCTGCCAGACAGGGTTGTGTGTCCTCAAGTAGGTGTTCCTCCCTGTGGACCCCAAGAGCAGTGGTGTGTCCCCATTACCCAGAGAGGAGAAGGGGCCACGCCTGTCCACAGCTCGGAATTGGAGATTATGAAGACAGAAGGGAGGAAGGACTACTTGGAGTATGCAAATTGAGAAACTACCAAGGTGAGAACTTCTGCTCCATCACTTACTAACTACATGGCTGGAACACATCATTTAATCTGTCTAAGCCACCATCCCCTTACCTCTACAATGAGACAATAGTACCTGCCTCACCAACTGGCAGGCAGAGTAAATTAAGATAATGTACTAAAGCTAACAGAAGGTCAGTTGTGTAAAGAGGTCAGAAGCAACAGCACCAATAGTATTGGCAGCTGTTAGAAAACAGGTGGCCCAAGCAGGAGATTGCAGGGTTTCAAGGGTTCCGACCCAGAGTTAGCCATGCACTTCTTGGTCACAACAGCAGTATAAATGGAGGAAGCAGAGGTGTAAGTGTAAAGCTAGAGGACAGGACAAAGGGCTGTCTGTGGTGGAGGAAAGTTGCCTGAACCAGAGTTAGATGTGATCTTGAGATAGAGACAGAGATTGTGGGTCCTGGAAATGACCTCCTTTTTTTAGCTAAGTATATTAGTGACACTGAGTTAATGCTTTTCCCAGTAGAAACAGCCCAGTTACTTCATCTCAGAAGCAATCCTACCCAGAAGCTTAGAAACGCAACCACAAAGCCTCAGATGTGTCCCAGGATAACAGCTGAAAGCACACAGATCTGGGGCCAGGGAAGAGTCTGCTATTTTAAGAAGTAGAATGAGACGTATGAGCCCATGTCACAGAACCCTTCCAGCTCCAAGACCATCCAGAATGCAAGCCACTGAGATCCAGCATGGGCTCTGGGGCTGGTTACTTCTTGCACTGAAAGCTGGACTTAATCGGGGAATTCATTCCACTTTCACTTTAGGTGCTAGAAAACTTTGGAGAAGTGTGAAGGAAGCTTTTGGGTCCATAACCTATATCACACAGGCACTAGAATCTATACGTTTACAACAATCAACAAAATGATAGCTATTCACTAAAAAGTTATAATGAAATCATCTACTAGGTGAAAAATTCAAATTTGATGCTTATACATCTCTGTGAAGTTATTTTCACAGTAATAAGGATAAGGAGTAAGGATATAATGCTTATAAAAAGGAAAAAGAAGAAACAGAAAGAAAGAAGAGGAATAGATGAAGCAGGAAGAAGAGGAAGGAAGGAGGGAAGGAAGGGAGGTAGGGAGGGAGGAAGGAAGGAAGGAAGGAAAGGAGGAAGGAAGGAAGGGAGGAAGGAAAGGAGGAAGGAAGGAAGGAAGGAAGGAAGGAAGGAAGGAAGGAAGGGAAGGAGGCAGGAAGGGAGGAAGGAAGGGTAGTAGGGATATAAACAAGGTGTATGTGTGACCTATCCTGGGGTAGTGTAGCAACCTACTTGCATATTTTATGACACACCTTTCTCTCCCCTTGAGTGTGGGCAGGCTCAGGACTGCCTTGACTAACAGAGTAGCTGACATCTAGACCTATGTTCTAAAAGGCCTCATAGCATTCAAATTGTTTTCTGGAATGCTCACTTTTGGACCCCTGAGCTACCCTTGAGCTACCATGTAAGATTTCTAACCATCCCAAGACTGCCATGCAGGATGGGCCACATGCAAGGCCTCAGGAGGCAGTCCCTGCTGAACCAGCTCTCCAGCCTACTTTGCCCCACACAAGTATGTAACGCCATCTTGGATTCTCCGCAGTCTGATTGACATTGACTGATTTCCACTGGTACTAATCAGGTAGAAATACCACCAGCTGGGCCTTGCCCAAATCCCTGACCCTTAAAAATTATATAATAAAATGTTTGTTGCTTTAAGTCATTAACCTTTAAGGCTGTTTGATAGGCAGGGATAGTTAACTGGACTGGTAGGAAAGGACCCCTAAACACAAAAGCTTGGTAGGACTCCAATGAAGAGAATACTGCAGTAGGTTAGAATTTGTAAACTACTATGTTGATTATCATCTCATGCAATATTAAAAGGCAGTGATGAAATAGAAAAATGTCCTTGTAACAGATCTAACAAACACTGAAGAAAACTACAATAGAACAAATATGTAAGAAAAAGCTATTATCAGAAAAACAAAGCAAAAAAGAGAAAGGTTGTTTAATGTCTTTGGTGATATGATAAATGTAAACTAAATAAGAAGATACTTGTCTTCAAATTTGAAAAGATGTTAAAATGTTAGCATATGCCAGATGTAGCAGTACACACCTATAATCCTAGTACACTAGGAAGCTGAAGCAGGAGGATTGCAAGACAGTTTTTGTGTCTCAAAATAAAAAGTAAAAACTATTGGGGGCATAGCTCAGTGTGAAAGCCACGGGTTCAATACCAAGTACTGCAAAAAGAAAATAAGCAAAATTCAATGCCTACAAGACTACAGAATGGCAGGAATTTTTTGACACTGTTAGAGCAAATATAAGTTGGTAATCTTTCTGGAAAATAATTTGATGATATTTGATGTTTGATAAAGATCTATTATTTGAGTAATCCTACTTCAAAACATTAATGTAATTGTGGTCAAGCATTTCTTACAAACACTTTCTTCACAGCACTATTTATAAGAGTGAGAATGATAAATGACATCCAACAATAGAATTGTTGCTAAATTTCACATAGTGCAATATAATAGAGCTCACAAAGATCATATTTTCCAAAATATTTAATGGCAGGGAGTACATGTATAATAAAATTAAAGTGTTGGGGGAAGTAGTTAAAATAGTTAAAAGTATACAAAAGAAATGACCACAATTTTATTTATATAGGTGGATGAAAATAAAAATAGAAACATACCAAAATATTAATAGTGCTCTCTGGATAAAGGGTTTAAAGAAATGTTTTTGAGAAAAAATGAAATTTCAAAGCAGGACTTCTTTCAAATACAGGCACAGTTTTCAAATACTAACTGGTTTTTTATTTGTTTGCTTCTGTTTTTGCAGTGTTGGGATTGAACCTAGCCCTTCACAAATATTAGGCCAGCACTTTACTACTGAGCTGCATCCCCAGAACCACTGTTCAAAAAAAAAATGTTTTTTTTGAGACAAGGTCTCTTTACTGTAGCCCAGTCTGTCCTCAAACTTGCAGTCCTCCTGCCTCAGCCTTCTGAGAAGCTGTTGTTTAGGTATGCACCACCAGGCCCCACATCAAGTATTCACTAGGTGTCACAGAAGCTACGGTGCTTTCTCCAGAGAGATCGTGTGGTCCATGTTTCAGAAGTGTCTGACTCCTAGGCCATATCCCATGGATTCCCAAGCTCCAAAGTTATCCATCATCCCTCCCTTCTCCTCACTGCACCTCCGGGCTGCAGCCATCCACAAGCACAAGTAAGCATTTCCGTCCCTTCACGGCCTCCTGCTAGCCTGAAGTCAGGAACGGGCAGCCCCGCAGCCAGAGTGTCTCCTGATCTCTTTTCTCTGACACTGCTTTCCAATACAGGTTAGGCTTTTCCCTATTTTCTTTAGACTTTCCCCTATTCCTCCACTAAGCACAACTAAAAATCCTTGGTATTGGATATAAAACAAATATAGGACTCTGAGAAGTGGAGAGGATCAGTCACCTAAGATAGGGACTCTGGACCTGGGGAATAACACGTTTTTCAGGAATGTAGTCTTTCTTTCTGACTCAGACCTTTCCAGAGTTAGAACTAAAGAAACTTGTAACTGAGAAACAGCAACCACAGCAGACAAAAAACTCCCAAGAAAAATCTGCTATCCCTTGCCATAAAACAGGAAAAAAGCAGCATCATGAGACAGAAAACTTTTACTCCAGCTAAACAGTACAGAAAACACCTGTGACCCCCACCACTGCCTGTAGCAGCAAAGCCCACTGGGAAAGCTTATCTTTTGCCATCACGAGGCTATAAAAAGATACCCCAGCTGGGCATGGTGGAGCACATCTGTAATCCCAGTATTCTGGGAGAATGAGGCAGGAAGGTCACGTGTTTGAACCCATCCTGTATTTAGCAAGAGTGTCTCGAAATAAAAAATGAAAAAAGGGCTGAGGGTGTAACAGTGCAAAGACCTTGGGCTCAGCCCTCTGTACCCCCCACACACATGCACATGCGTGTACTTCAGTGACCTCAGTGGGGTAGTGCTGTGAAGGCCAAATAGAGAGTCACTTTCAGCCACTGATAACCATAGGCAGCTGTAGCCTCCTTGCCAAAGAAGCTGGAAATCTCAACCTATCCTACAGCCACAAGGTGCACCTCCCAGTCCCCAGTGGGAAGAAGCCCAGGAGGGAATCAGAATGGGTGCTGGAATGTACACAGTAATGAGAAGTCTCCTACCCCATGCCAGCTGACTGTCACAGAGGCCATGTGGTGAGCCCAGACTTCTCCTTCACCTAAAAGAAACAGGGTGGCTGCCCTGCTTTCCCTGCTGCGATTGTGTCTTAAGAGAACAGCTCTAACAGCAGGTTTAATAAAACCCAAGTCCCCATAACATAATGCAAAAAAATGCATAGGTTGTGATTCAAAAAAAAAAATCACTTATGATCCTAAGAACCAGTAAGATCTCAGGCTGAATGATGACAGAGATAATAGATTTATCCAACAAGGATTTTTTTTTTTTTTTTTTTTTTTTTTTTTTTTTTTGTGGCACCGGGCATCAAACTCACAAGCTCACGCCTGCCAGACAGGAACTTAAGCCACTGCGCCAAACTCCTAGCCCTAGTTTTTTTTGTTGTTGTTGTTGTTGTTTTTTTGGTTTTTTTTTTGCAGCACCGGGGATCAAACTCACAACCTCGCACCTGCCAGGGCAGGCGCTTAAGCCGCTGAGCCAAACTCCCGGCCCCTTGGCCCTAGTTTTTTGAGGCAGGGTCACACTATGTAGCTCAGGTCAGCCTTGTGCTTGCATTGTAGCCCAAACTGGTCTCAAACTCACAACACTCCTCCTATTGCAGCCTCCTGAGTGCTGGGATTAAAGGCGTGTGCCACCACACCCGGCTTCCAACAAGGATTTTAAAGCAGCCTCTGATAAAATGTTTCAACAAGCAATTACAAATATATTTGAAACAAAAAAGTGTCAACAAAGAAATACAAAATGTTGGCAAGGAAATTAAAGATACACAAAAAGAACCAAATGGAAAATTTAGAACTGAAAAATAAAACAACCGAACTCTAAAATGTTTAGTGTATGGAATAGCTATCTATTGTTGAGGCAAATTTTCACAAATTTAGTAGCTTAAAACAATACACATCCAGCACTCAGGAAGCTGAGGCAGGAGGACTGCCAAGAGTTTGAGGCCAGGCTGGGAAACATAGTGAGTTCAAGACCAGACTTAACTACATAGGGAGAGCTTGTCTCAAAAAAAAAAAAAAAAAAAAAAAAAAAAAAAAGTACACATTTATTCTCTTGTAATTCTGAAAGTCAGATGTCTATAGTGAGTCTCACCGGGTCAAAATCAAAGTGTGCCAGGGCCACATTACTTTACACAGGCTCCTGTGGAAAATGTACTTCCTTGGTTTTTTCAGACTCTTAAGGCCACCCATATTCCTTGGTTTATGGATATCGCCAGTACCATCTGGTCAAGTCTTTCTCATACTGCATCATTCTGACACCTACTGAGACAGGAGATTAGGGCATGGCAAAATCCTGCTGGGGGACCAGATGTGGCCTGTTAGTTACAAGACACCGGACACCTGTGCGGAGCAGCTTTCAAATCCCTGCATGTGAACTTATGAGAAATGGAGTGGGGTTTCAATAGGACCTGATGTCAGCCTGAGGTGTGGGTTCTCAGCACCGCCTCTCAGGTCCGGTATGTAGAAGGTCTCATAAGCTTTCTCAAGATTTGGACAGCAAGCTGGGCATGGCAGTGCACACCTGTAATCCTAGAATTTGGGAAGCTGAGGCAGGAAGATCCTTGTGAGTTTGAGACCAGCCTGGGTTACAAAGTGAGCTCAAGGCCAGCCTGAACTACATAGCAAGACCCTGTCTCAAAAAAGATTGAAAAAAAAAGATTTGGACAGCATAAAAGGACAAAGGTGCCAAGAAGAGCTTGTTTGCATGATTCTCCTCATGATAGCCCACCCTACTTCCTCCAGGATGTACTTTTTTTTTTTTACTTCTTCCTCTTTTACTCAGCCCAAGTTTACTCTGCAAAGTCAGTTTCTCCTTCACTCTTCACTTTTACTTTTTCAAACAAACTTTGCTTTTTGTTCATTTCATTCAATTCTTTGTTCAAGACAAGAAGAACCTGTAATTCAACTCCAGGAGAGGTAAGCAACCCAGAACCTGGTAATGTTCATTTGATGAGCCATTTTTAGAAGGAGCTACCTGATAACACTATTTTCCTACTTCTCGTTCACTTAAGAGGATGCTCATGATAATATTAAATCAAAACGTGTCATCCAGGATAATCCCTCCATCTCAAAATCCTCAATCACATCTGTAAAGTCCCTTTGTCTACATAAAGTTGCATATTCACATGTTTGGGCACTAGGATGTGAACATTGTTGGAGGGCCAATATTATACCTATTCTAGTCTTCTCCAAGAAATTCATGTCTGTCCCACAAGCAAAATACATTCACCCCCACCTCAAGGTCTCCAAAGTGTCAATTATAGCAGAATTTGAAGTCTAAAATCCATCTAGATCTCATCAGCACAAAAGTCTCAGATCTTATCAGTTAAGTCATTTAAAACAGATAGGAGTAAGACTTTGCATGGGACACATTATCCTGGAGCAAAGTTCCTCTCCATCTCTTATGGCTTATGTTTAGGTGTCCCCTTAAAGCCTCATGTGGTCATAGAGGGGGCTTTTTCAGAGGTGGTTGGATCTAGAGTGCATGATGCTGGAATTGATTCATGGTGCAAAGCCAGGATCCAGCAACCTAGGATTAAGGGTGTGAGTACTACCTACCCTAAATAAACTGAGTAAGATAGAAGGAGTACTGAGCTGTGGTCACCC
>RJWM01032732.1:0-21272 GCA_004363535.1 Dasyprocta punctata | reverse complement strand
GCCACCAGGCCTGGCTTGAAATATATATTAAATAAAGATTTTATTGCTGGTGAGGGAATAACTCTACCTTCATTTTCTTCATCAATTGAACAACTCAACTTTAAAATAAGTTTTGTAACTTTTCCCTTTTTCTATAATGACCAGCACAGGACTGGCATGGTTTTTATCAGCAGTTCCAAGTATCGTGAAGCAGGAAGCCATAGACAGGACCCTGGGACTAAACTTTCTCTCACCGATGTCTGTTCTAGCTGTAGAATTCAGCATTTGAACCCCCACCATGAAAGGTTGCTTGTGAGTCCTGCTCCCACATGTAAATCTCCCCCCAGTTTTAAAAAAAAATCTCAATTTTATTCAGGGAAAGTTATAATGGGTGACACTCAGGTTGATAGAAAAGTTTTGTGTATTTGCTTTTCTTAAACCACGGCAGAAGCGTCCTGCGGGTGCTGAATGCTCCCGTGCGCCCGCTGGGTGCGCCCATTCTCTTCTTCCCAAAGCTCTCCTCGTCCCTTCAGATAGTCCCCACTTCTCAGACTTTGTGTAACTGCGAGCAAGGTGAACCGAAGTGAAATTCTTAGCAGGCATCATTCCCTCCACCTCCACAAAGATCGCAGGCCGGAGTCTCCCAGCTCCTGCAGCAGCCACACAGGCTCAGCACCAGTGGGGAAAAGCCGCACGCCCTCCTCCCTGTCTCCATACACTTCTGCTCTCCGTAAGGCCAAGGCCCGTCGATTTAGAATGCTGCACCACCTTGCATCGGGCAGGTCTGGCTGTGATGCTTGCTTAGTGTCGTTGGCCCGATGTCTGGCACTGGTGTCTTGCTCAGGTTCCCAAGCCTTCGTGTGCCCTTGCTGCCCAGTGGCCCCTGTGACGCTCGTGTGAGGACGAACACGGCTTCCAGAGTCCCCCACTGGGGTGGGTCAGCCATGCAGACTGAGGGTGCTGATTCCTGGCACCTGGCATTAGCAGACCTCAGTCCCCGGAAGCCCAGCGGGCTGGACTGCACGGTGTCAGAGCTGCCTCTCCTGTCACAGCTGCCACCATAGTGGTCACCTGCCTCATGTCTTCTGGCTGTGCAGAGTGGGCTGGGAGGAAGTAGGGCAATGTCACAAGCATGAGCACACACAGAATGAGGTTGTGACGAGGCCACTCCCCGGCTCTGTGCAACGCTTGCTGAAGCTGAATGCCGCCCCCGGCCCAAGGCTGGAGAAACGTGAACGATCGCTTGCTGAGCAGAATGGGCCCCCATGGTGCCATTCCAAGGGTCCACTTAGCTTGCATCTATGTGGGGTTCACGGGCAGGGGACCACACCAGGGTGTGGGTACCACTGGATCTTCCCTCTCTGTGTGCTGTTATGAAAATGATCATCCATGATGTGCTTGCTTTCGTTTGTGACACCTACCAATCAATCAGCCTGTCAGTCCCAGCTCGCAGGGATATGATTTACGATTGGGCCCAACAAAAGCGGACATCCCAAGTGAAGGCAGGTGTGGCTTCCCCACGGGGTGTCGCTGACAGACTCTAGCTCCTTCTCACCCCCTCCCTCAGCGGGCTCCGTACCAGAACATCATTCACTATACCCTGTTTGCTTTGCAGCCCAAGGCCCGCAGACTGCAGCGTAGTTCACAGTTTCAGTGCAGTGCACTTAATTTTTATATTTCATTAACAAAATGGCAATGAAATTGACACCAATTTATGCAGCCGGGCTGCAGTGGTGTTGGGAGATGTTTGATAGCTTTGTGTCAGCCGGATGAAATATGATGTTTGAAAAATTCCTCCTTATGACGTATGACACCCAGACTTGCGGCGACACATTTCCTCATCACTGAAACATGATCTATATTGTATTTTTCATCATTGAAATAAAACCCTGGACAAATTGCCGTCACTGTATATCTTGCCCTTTCACCTTATTAGTGATCTCTGATGGCTGAGAAGGGTGACTGCTAATAACGGCTCTATATAGATTATAATAAGGTAATAAATAATTACCTTTCGAGGTTCTATGCGTGCTGATTTCCTCCTACTTGAGATTTGATGAAGATAAATACAACAATGCACAGGGGTTTCTAGGACTTACGCACAGACACCTGGGTGACCCCATCAAGTGGCGCTGCTGGGCAGATTCCCCAGCGCTCGCCCACGCGTTCCTCACCTTCCCCAGCCTCTCTTTGATTGTCACATGCTTGTCCTTCTTCGCCTTTTCCTTGTGGCCACATGACACGCTGGCTGCAAAATCTGGGCATTGGCCTCCTTATCTGCTCCTCCCAGAGCGTATTTGCTTTGCTCTTACTGCGTCTGTGCCCGACAGTGCTCCCTTAGGTCATCCATGCTTTATGTATTTGGCCTTAACTGAGGGATACATTTCATCTTCCCGGAAGCCTTCTCCAGCTCCTGTAGGAAAAGTTATGTGCTCTTTCTGTGACGCCTGTAAAACTATTTTAAGGGAAGGAACCAGTGGGGCTGGAATTAATTTCTAGTTGTTGGATTGTTGCTGGCCTCCCACCTTAGAAGGTGTGATTAAAAACATTGCTGAAATTTTAAACTAAAAAAATTGTAACAGTAAAGGACTCCTTGACATGAATCTGTCTCCAAATCCTTCCCCCCATGTCAGACACACCTATCCCACTCTTCTTGCCATTTGCTGGAACAGTTCTGGAAGTCTTCTTTCATGGGGGTCTTGAACTGCACCATGACTGTCTCAATGTCCAGACCTGATTCAGAACACTCCCTTTTATGGTCGTTTAGCTTTGGGAAAATGCAAGAAGTCTCATGGCGAGTCCAGTGAGGAAAGTGAATGAGGACATATCCGCATGTTTTTTCTGTTTTAAACTTTTTATTTTATTGGTATATTGTAGATACAGATCAACCTAGCATTTGTCATAGGGAATTTGTAGCAGTACATGATATATCTTGCTTCTCCTTCTATTCCCAGTCCCCTTTCAAGCCTGCCTTTCCCCTGGATGCTACATGGAAGTATTCACCGTATTTTTTTTAATCACACCTCATAAAGATATTTAAGGAAGAGGACTTCCAGAACCGCTCCAGGAAGTGGCAAGAACGATGGGATAAGTATGATTGAAGTATTTGGGGGGTTTTTATTTATACATAGTTTTAGCACATGGTGCTTACATTCTTCGTGTGGTGCTGGTACAGGTACCCAATGTACCTGAATTCTTTTTTTTGTTCTTTTTTCCCTTCCCTCCCCTTCCCTCCATCTCTTGGTCCCCTTCCCATTTGAGAAGGATTTATCTCCCTACTTCCAGTTATCTAATTTTATTTTGCTCTTTATGAGAAGTAATGACAATGTGTCTTTTACTGAAATAACTTTTTAAATATTTAAACATTCACCAAACAGTCCAATCGCACCATGTCGCTAACCCTAACCAGGGAGAGTGCCCTTTTATTGATTCTTGTTTCTTGCTGTCTCTCCCTCAAGAACCGAGCGAGTGGTCCCACTGTGCACCAGCCTGCTCTCTGCACAGCGTGGAGCAAGTGTCCAGGTCATATTTGCTGAGTAGGTGAACATTCAGCACTACTGTATTCCTGATTCACTGCATGCTCCCACAGCTTCCTGCTACTAAGCTACTCTAAACAGTTCATGGTGATCCATTTTCCTCAATAGGGTAGTATTGCAGATCAGCCTTTAGGATAGCAGTAGTCACCCTAGTAGTCTTCTCTATAAGGGCACAACGCAAAGATGAATACACCCAATAGTAAAAAATACTGTGTCAAAGTCATATTTACATAAAATGCGAAACAAGTAACTTTTTAGCAGCTGCTAATACTCCTAGCAGAACTTCTGGTACTTGAGTTAGGAAGCAAAACCGTAATTTTTGCGAGAAATTCCTTTATATCTTCTTCTTAAAATGTGGAGATTTTAAGGATTTATAATATGGAAAATTAGAAATATTGAAAAATCTGGGAAGTATTCAGCAAAGTGTTATTATTCTGACGCACAAACTAAAGTTTTCAATTCATGAACTACTTGGTCACAATTCAATAATTGATTTGAAAGACCTCACTTAAATTTAATGTTTTTTGTTGCACTTGATAGCATATTTATCATATACAAGTGGCCATATTCTGATTTTAAGCTTACTAACTTTAGACAGGTTCTAATCTCTCTTTTCCATGTGAGGAGCTGATACTAAGGAGGTGGGTACACTAAAAACAGTGATTGTTCATGGTTAATTGGAAGACTCTTGTTTGGATTTAGACTTCTTTTATAATATTCATGGTAATTTAATTTTCGGAGAGATGGAAAATGAAAGTTTCAGAAATATAGCTGATTTAAAAATAGATAATAAAATTGATTACTTTGGAGAGTGTATGTGATGATTATTTTTTACAGGCTATCTGTCAGTTCACTTTGGTTAAATACCACCCAGCCACTGGAGCCTTCGCCCTCTGGGTCTGTTCAGTGGCCCAAGTCCCCTCTCCACCCGCGACTGGTTTCCAGAGAGCCTGGGCAGAGACCCGTGGGCTCCCGTACATCAAGTCATAATCTCGTCTTTCCACCCCACCGTGCTTGCTTAGTCTGAGTCCCTGTCTGCCTTGGCTTCCTGTCGTGCAGCGTTATTCCCCCTGCCAATGAAATCCAGACCTGGGCTCTAGCAGGCTTGGGTCTGGCCTGCTCAGCCCACATTCACAAGTCCACGTTGCTGCACTACTCGACTTCTGGCAGAGTAGACAATAATGATAAGGTCAATGATAGAAAGCATGTATTAATTCTCTCCTTTCCAAAATAAGGAGCCTGCTTTTTACAGTCAAATTCTAAGGAAGAGTTCTTCTTCACTAACTCCACTTTCACAGACCAAGAGTCTGACCAAGTCCCTTAGAAGTACTTAGAATGTTCTCCTTCTTTACTCTTTCTCCTATGGTGCTCTGTACCTGCAGGAAATGCGTCCTGAAGCTGATTTTGTGCTATAACTTAGAAAACTGTAATCTGGCACTTTGGTCACTTACACTGGGTCCCAGTTCTGTGTCATAACTCCTGACCACACTTGCCTTAGTTTTGCTTTCACACCATTCCAGTCCCACACTCTTGGGACCACGCATGAGTATTGTTGAATCCGCCTCTAGTGTGGGTGAGGGTGCAAACTAGAATCTCTGTGCTGGTTTTCCAGCTTCATGCAGGTATCTAGAGAAGGGGCTATGTCCCCCATGTAAGGAGCCGCAGTTGAGATGAGAGGGGGTACGAGAAATGTGAGACTTTTTGTGTTAGCTGATTAACCTTGTAGTATCAATTATTATAGAATTAACCATAAAAGTTTGGGGATTTTCACTTAACATAGTATTATAAGCACAGTTGTTGTACAGTGGCATTCAGACCAGGCTCATAATGCTAACAGTCTTTCAAAGATTTTCTGTGAAGGACACAATAAGATTAATTCCTTTAATTAGAAACTGTATGTAACCAAATTCTTGTATAAAAATCTTTAAAAACTTAGTTTGTAGGATGACATGATCTTCAAATAACTGAAATAGTTTTAATCATTAATCATCTAATCTTGAAAAATATAATTTATGTAGTTGACAATTAGGAGAAAAGTGTTATAATTGTCTTATCTTTATATTGACCTAATCATGGGGTAGAATCCTATTTTTTTAGTCTAATATTAATTTTTATATAAAAATCTATTTTCTTCGCACAATAGTGATGAGAATGAACACTTTTTCTCCTTCTTTAGCATAAAAACGTCGATGGTGAAAAAAATCAGCATTCCCCTGAATCACAACTAGTGGGCAGACACGGGGGTCACATCCAGTTCTTGTTGGTACAATTCCTTATATGAGGAAATTTGTCATTTCATGGTTTCGGCTTGACCCTTCAATCTCAGTCAGTCATTTTCCAAAGGCACAGAGTTGTCACATGCATGAGAACCTGAGGTTCATTTAGGTCTGGCATTGACAGGGTGGTGGTCACGGCACTTTCTAACACTGAAGTCTCCATTCAGGGGGACTCTGATGAGAGGAGAGGAGCAGACGCTGTAGAGTGACCAGTGTTCACCCGGCACCATGCTACCATGGTGTATTAAACAGGCTCCATCACTGAGTCACAATACCGACACTGAAACCGAAAGAAGATGTTTCTGCTAGCTCATGGTTTTGGTGAGTTCAGTCCATGATTTCCTGGCTGCCAGGGAAAAAGGGAGAGAAAGGTTGTCCAGCCTGTGGCAGCTAGGAAGCAGAGAAGGAAGGGAGGAGCTGAGAAGGCAGACATAACTTCCAAAGGCACATGACCAGGTGACATACCTCTCACAATTAGACCCTACCTCCTAACAGCACATTTAGCTAAGTTCTCATCAGTGGATCAATTCACCAGTGAAGACAGCACCGCCACCATCCACCCACCTCCTGAAAGCCCCAGTTCAGAACACCTGAGCTGTTTGGAGGGCTTTCTAGATTGAAACCATAACACAGGATCACGCATCAACCTCCTGTTTCTCTCTGACACAATCCTGATGATGACTGCTTACTTGTTCATTTTACAAATTGCAAGACTGAATCTCAAGGATCCTAGATGTCCCCAGCAAGATTGCTCACATATCTAGGTGAAGCTGAAATAGATTTGAACCACGGTTGTTTGGTGTCCAGTTGATGTTCTGTCAGCAATGCGGTGCTGCTGCTACCTCTTCTCCCTTACCCTGCCCTAACAGCCAACACTGAGTCAGAAAAGCTAAGTTCCTGCTCACGCTGCTTCTCAGAGACAACCCTCTCCACAGTCATCCTCACCCCTTAAACTCCAAGCCAGTCGGCCTCACACCGGTTCTGTTCCCTGCGGTCGCCAGGCTGCAGGGCCTCCTGTGACCTCGCTGCTGCTGCTGCTTCTAAGTGCTCAGCCTTCGCTCTCAGAAAAGCATTTCCCACCTCTCTGAACCCCTTGTTTCTTGGGTCATTTGCATTGTGGCTTCCACATTATTCTGTTCCAAAAGTGGGCGTATTCTAGGACTCCACCCTGAGACCCATTCTTTCCCCCTTAAATGCCATCCGTGAAATTTAAACTCAAAAATTAGTTCATCCTCACATTTGCTTTGATTATATCATAATGTCAACTCATAACCTATTCACTTCAGAGCATCTTCAAATGCCCACTTCTTCCAGCTGCTATTAGTTCTGATTGGCAAATGCAGTATTTGAAACATTTTAAAATCAAATCTCCTTATATGCATTCCGTGCTCTCATTCATTTTGATCCAAACCTTACCTCTCTTATTATGGACAACCTAGTTAGACAGAAATTAATAGCAGTCAGAGAGGGACAGGGTCCTCCAGGAAGTCCATGCAAAAGATGAGGCACACTAAGATGGTGGCTGGAGGGAAATCTAAAAAGAATCAGGGACCTCAGCATGGAGATACAATAGCCAGGCCCAGGAGCTTCCCTGGTGATAAACAGCCACTTGGGATTGTAATGTAATTAGCACCACTCAGTCCAGTGAGCCCAGACAGGTATCAGATGCAAAGGTGGGCGACTGGAACACCTGGATCCGCACACCCATCCCTCTCCAGGAGTGCCTTTGTTCTGCCATACAGACTCACTACAGGACTCATCACACTAGTGATCACCATTAGGTGACTATACTAGTAGTCCTATAGGTCAGTTATAGTTCAATCCATGTTGTAGGTATCCACATTGCGATTTTACTCTGTAAGTTACATCTGACAAAGATTTTCAGTCGCACACACTCGGGACCCCTCCTGGAAATCCAGGAACTGCTCTTCTCCTTTTCTCCAATAAAATTCTCTCTCATTTTTCCTTTGGTTTGCTACTTCATTCCTCAAGTTTGAGACCCCAAACTCAGCACATCTGACATCTAGTGACCTGGGAGTTCTTTTCCTCTCTCACTCTCGGTTGCCCGTGCTATTTTGCTTTACACATTTGTCTTACATGGTAGATGGTACAGGCTTTTAAGTGTGTGATTGCTCAAAACTTAGCCTTTTCAAAAGCCAAAAACATCTTAATTATCATCTTGGTTAGGGTTCAGCAAATTGTTGCCTCCCAGCCAGATCCAGCTCAGCTGTTTGTTTTTATAAGGTCTTATTTTGGGGACATAGCCTTGAGCACTAGTTTACCAATTGTCTGGGGTTATTTTTGCACTATCACAGAATTAAATAGTGCCCATAGAGAAGGTATGCTCCTCTAAATTAATACTTACTGTCCAACCACTTACAGAAACACTTAGCTCTCAGATCTTGACCCTGTTCTGAACTTTGAGTCATGATACTATTAAACTATCTTCATTCTTTTCTGTTTTTCTTCTCTCATTTCCAATCACAAAAACATTCCATATGTTTCTTTTTGTTAGATTTTCTTATATTCCATTCTTTCACTATGCAATACTCATCACACTAGTCCACACTATCTTTGCAAAGCCCTTCAACTAATCTCACAACTTTTCTAGTTTTGTACTCTTACTGTACTTTTATTAATTTTCCTGACTTCACAAAATCACGTTTCCTTCAGGAATATTAAGGACTTGCTCATTAGAATATGCCACAGACTTGTTATGTAATCACATTAGATATTTGATCTCTAAAAGATTTAGCAATCACCAAATTATACATGCTTTGCACCTCGCACGTATAGAGGCCAGTCTGCCTAAAAGAGTATAAACAATTTATCTGAAGCAGTGTAGCTAGCCATGGCAGAGCTGAAATTATAATCAAACCTCCTTGGCTACTTTTAATTGTTTAGCTTCTCATAGCCTCTCTTCTGCTGTCAGACCTCAGTAAAGCCCCCAAAGATTTGCTATTACCACCTTACATGAACCTGGGAGCGCTGTGAAACCTTTCCAATACTCACATTCGCATTTTAAAGTTTGTCTTTCTTCCCACGACCTCCATCCCCTCTCTACTTTTCAGTAGTTCTCCTTACAGCACACCAGAACTTTCCTTCCATGCATCTTCCACTAGTTCCTGACTTTTTGTGTACTCTGCTTTCCCTTCTGTGAGATTTATTGCTTGTAGCCATGCTATGACCATAACTTTATGTATATTTTGCCAGATGTAAGTCTTTCTTGCTATGCCACAAGGCTGCTCTTTTACTGAGGACTTTTATGGTTATAACTGGATGGGATGAGTTGTGGAGTATTCTGGGGTCCAGAAAATTAAGCCAGAGGATGATGAGAAGAAAGAAGCCAAGCTCAGACATTTAGGATGGAAGGAGTGAAACCGACCACTAGAGGGAGCCCACGAGCAGGCTGACCAGAAGGCTTTCCGAGTTTCTTGCTGCGTGAAATTGCTTTGTGTATGTGCGGCTCCTGCTTCGGTTAGGAGACGCGTCACTAGCTGTGTTGCTTGCGCGGAATGCGCGGCATCAGATGGGACCCCGGAGAGTCCCCGGCCCCTCAGCTCAGCACACTTTTCAAGGTCGTGGTAGCGAATGGCGTTAATCAGACGCAGGGATGAGCGCAAGGTTCTGCTAGCTCAGGTGCGTGGGTTCAGGTTAAGGCATTCGTTACAGTAAGGAAGAAGAAAGCTGCGCAGAACGAGTCCGAGCCCTATGGTAAAGCCCCGCGAACGTGGCGGGGTGAGGGGAATCCTGCAATCCGCCCGAGCACCGGGATTCCGCGAGCACCGGGATTCCGGCCTGGGATGCGCGGGCCGAGACGCGCACGCAGGTTGCCCGGGTCAGTGGGGCCTGGCGGTCTGTCTCGGTGGACGCTGTGTGTGCACAGGGTCGGGGTGAGATGCGAACTGGTGGCTTTCTAGTCTCTACCCTGTCACTCGCGCGCGCTCTCACTGTGGAGCGCTTGGGGCTGCGCTTCGCTGACTCCGCGCTCTCCACGCGTCTGCTGCTGCTGCCGAAGAGGGCGCGGTCCTCGCGGGCCTCCTGAGCACGCTTCCCGCCGGTGAGGGCGCGGAGAACGGCGAGGCGAGGGAGAGAAGGGGTGAAGCGACCGGCGGAGACGTAAGGATGAAGGCCCAGGACTCTCCAGTCCCTTCCGTCAGGGAGAGCCGTGTGTGCCGAGGGCGCGTTAGCAGGCGGATAGAATGAACAGTGCCAGGGAAAGGCAGGGAAAGAAGGAGGCACGCAGAAGAGAAGGATGAAACATCGCCAAGGTCGGGAGCCGCGACCCAGTGTGTTACCAGGGCAGGTCTGGCACGAGGCGGATCCTTGGGAATGGGTAACGGAGAGAGGAAAGGCGCAAGGGCCCTTTTCAGCAACAACAACAACAACAACGAAAGGGACTATTCAGAAGAAAGTAGTGACATGGAAATTGACCATACTATCCTTATTCTGTATCTGAAGAAATATGTAAAGATATGTTTCTTGATGCGACTACGTGGAATTCTCAGCCCCTGAAAGACTGCAAGGACACGACGGGCAGATGAAGAACTGGTGATACCTTCTCGCACTGAGGACTCCGGCCGGGGCAAGTAAGGGCATCACTGAGAGCCTGTGTCCCTTGCCTGTGGCCAACCAAGGGTCTGCGGTGGGTCCCAGAACGCTTCCTCACTTTGCCTCCTTCTCACCTTTAACACTTTTCTTTGCAGAGAAGCCAATGGGACCTCCAGTCAGACAAGAAAATAATGCCCTTCACTTAAGGAAACAGACAGCTTGCATGATAGTCTTGCCTAGCCAAATAGGAATGCTACTTTAAGGCAATTTTAAGCTTTGTTGGTATTAATGTTTCACTAACCCATTTTTTTTTAACACATTGGAGTCCACAAAGACCCCCATGGAACCTTCTGCTGGCCCTCCCATTCTGAAATTTTGCCCCCAACAAAACTCACAAGAGTGTTTATTTAAACGATATTCCTTTATAACAAACTGGGATTTATTTTTTGAGCTGCTGATTGAACACTTTAATTTACAAACTGGTTTCCCAAAGCTTTGTAAAGCCACCAAATGCAAAGAGAAGGGCTGATCTCCGTGCTCGGCCTGTTTAACGCCAGCAATATTGTAAACAGCACTCTGGGGAAGGTTTCAAAAGTGCATTTAATTGCATTTTCTACTTCTTGTAACAGCAAGAGATTAAACTGAGATGGAACGTAATAGAACCTTCTCCATGCTATCGCCTTACGGGGAGAGAGGAGAGGAATACAAATGTGAAGCTTATCAGGAAAACGTGCCTTCATCTCTACTGAATAAGTTCAAGAATGATTAAGAGCACATAAATTAATTTCCATGTAATGTTTTCTGGTGGTCAGTTTGGAGTCACGCACATCAACAGCACTTCCCATTTCTTAAAAATAATTTCCATTTCTGGTAATGGAACCTTGATTTCAGAAATAAATAAATTCTAATAGGTGTTTTATGGGCAGCGCGGTTTACATTGTTTATGTGCTATAGAGTCACACATTATATCACATGGAACCCACGGCCCGGGGAAGCAGATAAATCCTACTGAACTTTGCTCTTATTTAGGCTGTCCGCTGCCACAGGGAGTAAGCAGCAGCGAGGAGGGGTCGGGCACTGGTTCCAACCTTCGTATTTAGTCAACAGCTCTCAGCACCACCTGTGCTGTCATTTCCCCAGATTCTGGCCGCACAGTCTCTTCCAGGGGGCATCAAATCCTGTTATGTTATTTAGTCTCCTGATGTCTGGACCACATCAGTGAATTAGAGATTAGATCATTTTTCTCAAAACAGGGCTGATCCTTAACTGTTTGGAGCAAAATCCCTGGGATGGTTGTGAGAAATAAGGAAGTCTTCAGTTTCCAACTTTGGGAAGCAGAATTGGAATGTCACCCAGGTCGATTCTGCACAGCAAGCGCATTTGGGAACCCGTGTTCCGCGTGGACGCTATGGGGCCCGGCTAGTCTATTCATAGGGCTTTCTGGAGTCTACGAGAACTCATTTCGATGAGAATTAGTAAGTAGTCCCCAGATGAGAGCAGCTAAGGTACGCTGCTTCTGCATCCGTCCATGTTTGCAGCACGTAAGGATGACATTCTTTGTGGAGTTGGTTTATGCACCTAACACATCTTAATTCTTTCTTCATTTCTTTCCCCTCCCTTCTTTCCCCCTTGATCCCCTACCCTTTTGCAAAAGACCTATCTCCCCATCTCCTATAATCTTTCTTTTATTTTTCATTTTGCTCTTTGATTTCTTTGGTTTGCTCATAATGGGAAGAAGATCAACACTTCCACATACACCCCCACCAATGTCACATGGGTACAGTTCATGGTAAACAGCTGGACGCCTCTAACTTAGCTCCCAAAGACTTTCTCGCCCTCTAACACCAACATGCAGCACACACAGGGTAAACCAGCTGCTCCGAAAATCACCAGCTCAAGGAGCTTAGCAAAGTAGGATCATTGGTGCCTCCT
Source organism: Dasyprocta punctata (assembly GCA_004363535.1). NCBI lineage: Eukaryota > Metazoa > Chordata > Mammalia > Rodentia > Dasyproctidae > Dasyprocta > Dasyprocta punctata. The sequence goes on along the minus strand of RJWM01032732.1, from coordinate 8,998 downwards.
GGCACTGTTCCAAGCCTCAGACGTCTTCCGTAGAGCAGTTCTGCCCTGGCCTGTACTGTATCTATGGCAGGGCAGAAGAGGAGAAGGAGGAGCAGGTGTTCCCCACCCAGAAAAAAAAGCTGTGGATATCACTTACACCCACTTCCACCTGCCGGAAATTGGTTACAGCAGCCCCTCGCGCAGGGAATGCAGGCTGGGGAATGCAGTGGCTGCCTGCCAGCCTGGGGAAAGTCACGGGCCTCTGCGAACAGTCAGCAGACAGCCACAGGGAGCACGACGTGCTTAGTGTCATCATGCAGGCACTTGCTTGGTCACCCTCCGTGCTGCTGTGGTTAAGGCTGGTTGATGTCTACATTTCTAGAATTGCACATGAATAGCTTCCTTAGCAGTAAAGTCTGATCAGTAAGTGATTAATGGATAGAAATCACCAGGTGTGGTGGAAGGCACACAGTGGGTGAATCCCTTGGCCCTCTTAACCCCTGGTAAATATTGTGTTTTGAGACCGACTATGCTGTATTTTTCTTTGTTTGTATATTGTCTTCCAACTATCTCTGCATGTTGGAAAATTGCCTTGATTTTGACATTTCTAGTGCTGTGGCATTTTGTTCAAAGCTCAGGGATAAAGGTGCTGGGCTAAAATTTGGGCATCTGTTACCTCCCAGCTCCTGTTTAATGTCTCCTTGCTTCAATTCTCAAACTTTTCGAGTCTTTTGTTCCTATCAGTCACCCCTGTTCCAGAGCTGGTAAGGAAACCAGCACGGTCCTGGGTAGACACTGTTCCGAGAAGCCTCCCCGAAGCAGCCACACTCACGGGAGAACAGCACGCAGTCAGCTGGAGAATTTAGAAGCAGGCAGAGAAATACACACCAGTGACGCTTGAAGTTTTACTGACAAGACCATAAATATTCCCAGTAAGACTATACCCACTTCCACTTTATTGTGCTTAATTAAAAGGATTTTACATTTTTCTCCTTTGCAGTTTAACTTCCAATTCAGGAATTAGTAAACCCGAGATTTTCTGTGTCAAAGTGAGGGTGAGACAGATGCAGAAGTTTCCAACATATCTGTAAATCAGTGATAGACAAGTCAGGTCTAATAAGCCCTAAAAACCACCATAGTTTTCATTTATGATTGAGCTAAAGTATAAATGCTGATAACGGCTGCATTCCAAAGAGTAGAAAAAAATATTATGAGGCAGAGTTATCAGCAGATGAATTCAGTTTAATACCAGCAATTATTGATACTTCAAAGCATATTTGCATTTGCTTAACCCTAGTTAATAACAAAACCTCCTTTCATTTTTTTCTCATTACAGAATTAAGCATTAACCCAGCATTTCTCCTAACGCTGTATCACCACGAGCCACTCTGTGGGCTTTGATGTCTGCACGGGTGGCGTCATTGTAGCCACACATGCACAGCCTGGGTCTACACGAAGAGCGGATTAATGATGTAATTCAGTGGTTCGAGGGTTTGGGGTCCGGTACCATCTGCCTGCTGCCTCACGTTCCCCACCTTACCCCAAAAACAAGGGTGTAGGGAAAAATAAGCGTGCTGATTAAGACATTATCTCATTCATTGTATTAGTCTGCCTCCTCCTCCCTGAGACACAGTACTCAACACCTACGATTTAAAGGAGGAACGGCTTGTTTCGAATCAGAGCTTCAGTCTGGTCAGCTGATTCCAAGGCGGGAAAGGCAGGGCGGAAGGTGGAGGAAGGCTGCTGGTCTCACGGGAGTTGGCAGGCAGAGCAGGCGGCAGCACCAGAAAGGGAGCGGCCAGGGATCAGACAGAGTGCCCAGGGCCAGGCCCCCCAGACCACCTCGACCCACCTACAGGGGGCCCACGGATCCCTGGGGCTGAGTCGACCAAGTAGAAACCGCACCCTAACTGCCACACTAATTGTCCATTTTAGAAATCTCAGACAAGTGAACTTACAAAACATAGGTCCACGGAGCATCCTTCCCTAGGCAAATCCATACCTTTGTCCCTGAAAGAGGCAGGAAGCCCCGAGGGTGGACAGTCCAGTGAGGACCAAAGCAGGATGCCAAGGGCACCTTGTCATAGCTCCCAAGGGTAACAGACTTGGTCACCTGTTTAATTACCAGGTCAAGGCACTGGGTTTCTAATCTGCTGGATTCCAAAATTGCCTTGGGTAGAGAAAGATCACTTGGGTCTTCTCTAATGAGTTAAGTCCCACTTTAATGAGAACCTAGAAATAGGTTCAGCCATGCTTAGAACTCAGTGTCCTCATCTGTCACTCCCCCCGGCAGGGCAGTTCACTGATCTGAATGTCAGCAGAGCGCTAAGCCACACACCTGCCTCCGTGTTAAGATCAGAAAAAGCCACAGCATGAATATCCGCACTTTGCATATTGTTTTCCAATTCATTCATGCCAAACACCACTTAAATTATCTGGATGTACGATTCATTTTTATTTTGCAGCAGCCTGCCTAGAACCATGCCTAATGTGGCTCAGGGTTCCAAACCCTGTTTAGGAGAACGAGACAAACCATGCCTTGAAAGCGACGGTTAGTACTGGGAGCTTTGCACCTCTATCAGGGAAGTTTCAGCCATCCTTCCAACTTGGCGTCCTCATCCGTCACTCCTCCCTGCCGCAGTGATGATAAAGTAGCCCTGGGTGAATCCAGTAGACCATTTTATCCCAAAGTATTATTTTTCTACACCATAGACATAGGAATTACAGTTAAGACGGATGTGCCTTCGCGCTGTCCCAAGAAGTCCTCTAGAATCTTGTAGGCGTGTTTGGCTTGGTCCTGGGAGAACCTCTGTGAGGTTCCCGTGATCACCGCGAGCAGCGACAGCCAGAGAAGCCCGGGTCCCGCGCCAGGCGCTGTGCCCACCACTCTTGGCCCGAACACAAAGCACTGCCGTGATCCGCACTCTCTGCGCCTCTGTCTCCGGGGTGGCCGCTGCACCAGGCTAGGTGTCAGGCCGAAGCCACCACAGGGAATAAAGAAACGCGAGCTCCTGCAGCCAGGAACGGCAAGCCCGCTACTGCTGACTGAAACAACAGCTGACATTTAGCGAACATTTGCAGTGAGCTAGGTGCGATGATCATCTTATACATTTAATAAACCATTTCCAGGAGGGAGGGAATATTTTTATTCCACTTTGTAAATAGAGAAAGTGTGATTTCTAAGTTGCCAGAGTCTCGCGTAACCATACAGAGGAACAACAATAAGGAAACACAGAACTCTTCCGCTTTTCTGAACAACTCTGTGTTACTGGGATGGTTTGAACTATGGATCAGAATCCATAGTGGCCCTTTCTGTCTACTGTGACACTTTTTAGTATACGAAGCAAATCCAGCTCTGTCTCATTGACTGGCTGCTAAGAGTTTGGGCTCCTAAAAATATTTATCTGTGTTTTTCATGTGCAGATCAACCCCGATGGTGTAGCTCAGTCAAACGGTTTGTGGGCCGGGATTTCCGGTATTCGTCGTGGATTAATTCTCCTACTCAGCGTCGGGGCGCCGCTGGGAATGTGAAGGCTGATGCCTCCTCTGCAGCCGCTCGGGACGGCGAGCTCGCGTGCCTGAAGTTCCCCGCGTGACTGCCGAAGGGAGGAGGCTCCAGTGAGCAAGCCCAGGGCAGCGCACAACGTGATGGGCCAAGGTTTGGCCCCAGCCCTGTGCTATGGACAAGAGGCCACCGCCCCGGCAAGGGGACCTCGACAAGGCGGACGCACAGGGAGCTGAACAGCAAAGCATCCACAGCCGCGTGACAGCGAGCTGGAGATTCGGATGGGGCTCTGCACGGCTCGCCGGTCAGCGTCCGCGCTGAGCTCCTGCGGCGCCTGTGACAGCCAGATGAGCGTCAGTCCCCTCCGCGGTTTCCTGTCTCTTCCTTTGCGTCTACTTGTGGGAGGGGAACACCGTGGCATGTGCTGAAGCAGGAGTCTGTTAGACTTCGGAAGAGTGGAAAAAGCCCGTGGACTGTTCTTCCGTCGCCAGCAGCAGGACGGTGCCACGGGAGAATGCAGGGTGCGGTGAAGACCCCGGGTGCCACAGACCCCGTCCCTGCACGTACTGGGTGCTGAATGAGGATGTTGACTTTATAGCATTATAGGTTTGCACAATGACTTGAAGACCATCCAGCTGAACTTCATTAGCTACCTCAGGCCTTAGTTGCTAATGGTCCAAGCTCTACGACTGGGATAAAACTCATTTCTCACGAAGGCATTCAGTCTACTCAGTGGCTTTATTGTTACAAACCTCTTCTCTGAGCTGACCTGGAACCCGGCTTATCATGGCCCCCCCTCCACTCCCGGTTGTAATATGCTTGTTTCAACGGGGTATGGCCTTGAGCTCTGCTGTTCCTCAGAGTCCCAGAACCAGGCAGCCTGGGCCATGAATAGGCATCACTTAGCAGTGCCTGCTTCTTGGGTCAGACTCCTGGGCCCTGAATCTCTGACTCTGAATGCTGACAGCTCAAATGCACACAGGATTTGCCTTCCGCCAGGGGAGGCCTGAGGCCAATGTGACTACTTTCAGTTCTATCACACACCTTAAAAAAAAAAATATATATATATGTATATATATAGTACCTGTCTTATGCAAAACTAATTTTTTTGCTTTGTTTAATTTCATTGCATGCAAGCCAATTTAAGTATCTTTGGTAGAAAACACAATAATTTGATTAGAAGTGATTTAAATTATAAGGATAATAAATCAGATATTCAAGTTAAATTACAAAGTATAGAATTTAATTCACAGAGGACATCGGTGGCTATTTTTTTATATTGCCTGTGATAACTTGTTCCCTTCAAAGACGAAGACTAAAGCCAAAAAGAAGCAAGCAATTTCAGAGCATACAATACTAATTTTACATGTAATTAGAACTAACAATTTCTTTTCATTTATAGAACATACTCCGATGACCTTTGAGGTTAGTGGTGGGAGAGGACATTAGCTTATAATTATGCTTTGATTTGCAAAGAATCACTGAAATGACTGCCTCTCTCCAATCCAGGAGCAAGCAGAGTGTCTGAATTAAAGAGCGAGGCATTACTGCCCCCTGCTGATTAATCTTGGCATAACAGCTTTTAAAGAGGATTTCAACCCTAAACCAAATTTTAAAAATCGTTTTTACACACAGGAAATGGACGTTTGCCTTTCTAAACTTACGCCTCATGCATTTTAAAAATTATTGTTTCACACAGTCTTTTAAAGTTAAAAATTGTATTTTAGTCTTTCAAAATCTAGATTATAAATTAATGAGCCAGGAAAATGCAGGAAAAATAATAATGACTGCTAATATCATGCATTTATAGGACATTTTCAGAGAGCACTTAATGTGAGTTTTCTCATTTAGGATGGTGTCACCCTCAGGAGGAAGCAGATCATTATGTTTTATTTGCTTGACTTCTTAGGTCTGCGGATGCAGCACGTAAATGAGTTTTCAGATGCAAGTTGCAGAGACTCCATTTACATGCTTGTGTTATTCCATTATGTGTTTTCACTCCATAACACCCGTAAAAGACAAAGCCTAAATATATATAAACAAACAACAAGGTCTTTTGGAATAAAACCAATCCCCACCCTTTTCTGAAAAATAAAATTAAAAAACCAGCTACACATTTTCCAATGAAACATGATTCAGTTTGGGGACATATATCATTTCTTCTTGTCTTTACAAGGAAAAACTTCAATCAAAAGCTGAGGTGAGGTACGGTTTATACTTCATTATGATTTACGATCTACTTAAGCATGGACACCTGCTCGAAATCAGACTTTACTTTATGTAGTTTTGTATTTAGAAAAGAAAATTGCATTTATTCTTTGCTTAAGGACTTGAGGGATTACAGAGTGATTGCTTGTACTCTGCTTTGTATCCATGGCTGCACAAAGAGAAATCCGGGGCTGAGGGGGGATATTTGCTTTGGATGTGTGCAAGAAATTTCCAGGATTGTTTGTGTTTATTTTTTCTTCTGTGTTCCAGTAACCACCATTTTCAGAATCTGTAACCATTCTTGCAGAAAGATGGTCCTGATCAGACATTCAGGTCATTTCATTAGTAAGGTTACCCTGGATCTTGTAGTAACCAAATCTTAAAACCATATCCTAATTATATCACTAAACAAAAACCAGTTAGTTACCTCTTACATGCCCTCTTTTACAAAGCCTGGCAGTGTTCTGGTGTCTAAGTGTCCATAGCAAGTCCGTTTCAGTGCTCAGGCCCCGCAATCCAGGGTGAAAACCAGCTGGCTGTCTTTCCACCTCATCATAGCCTCCACTTGCTGACATCCTGCGACCCACATGCGAGACCTCCCCGGAGAGGACCCTGCGCGCACTGACTCAGGAAACCCACAGACACGTGGCGAAAGCCTGTTAGGGACCAGACTCTCGGCTGGCGGAGGTCCAGGGCTGTGAGGCAGAGAGATATGACTTTGCTTTCAAAGGCCACATTTGCGCAGAGAGTTAGAAAATAGATGAGGGGCAAAGGAAGAGAGAAGAAAGAAGAGAAGTCCTGCGGGCAAGAATGGCAGGTGACAGGGACCCCGGACCTGGCGCCTCCGAGCTGGCTGCAGTGAGGATCATCGCGTCCCAGGTGCACTGGTTAGAAGCCGCGCTGAGCGGAGGTGCTCGCCAGGAGAGACGCCGCCCATGACCCGCAGCCCCTGCCTCCCTCCAGTTAGAGTCTTTATTTATAGTCCCCAGAGGAGATGATTGTAGACATCTTATTTACAGCTTTTAAAAATCAGGTATCGCCACTAGGTGAACATAGAAAAGAAAAGGAAGCCAGGTGTAAATAATTAGAAAAATCTCTGCTAGTTAGAGTGCAGTCAGGAGGGAGTGGAACCAGACGCAGTAGGAAGACCTGGCGCAGGGCGAGGGGCCAGGCTGGGCTTTCCGGAGAATCGCGAGTCCGAGTCGTGCGGGGCGCGCCAGTCAGCGATCGTCGGTGGTGGGAATCCCAGGAATGCTGGCGGAACGGCCATGGACGGAAACACGGGGCCCACTCATGGCAATGATCACGGGTGGAAGATTCGGGATACTGATGGGGAGGTTGGTGGGAATCCCAGCTGGGTGCAGGCGGGAAGGAGCGGGACTGAAGGAGTGGCACATAAAGAGCAGGGGACCAGCGCGCGCGGCGAGGCGGGGCTCGCACACGTGCCATTGGCTTCTGGGTGATGTGACACTCACTCCCGAGCACGGGAGGCGGACAAAGCGGAAGCCCAGTCGGTGGGGCTGGCGGCTGGAGAAATGAGGCGCACAGCAGTGCTGTCTGAATAGTTCAAGTCTCTAAACTGAAGACCGCGCAAAGCCACCAGCTCAGGCTGCGCATTCGCAGAGGAGAGGCTGATAGAGCTGGGGAAATGGGAAACATTGTGGCCCAAGATCTTCGCAAAAGAGCAGGCATCTTATCTACCCGGAGAGACGGCCGGAGCGCCGGAGCCTGGGCTTCGCTCACTAGTCTGGCTCCCGTGCTGGAGGGAGCCAGCACCTACTTCCAGCTGGGGACCGGCCCGAGGGGCACATGCGGTGCGTGTCTGCATTCTTCCTCGCTAGGCAAGGGTCTTGTAGGAAGCATACAGAGAGCTGCAGTGCTGGCAAAGAAGTTGTTCTAGTAAAGTTCTGGACAATACGGCCAAGAGCACCGGTCTGTGCCAAGCTGCGTCTCAAACACTTAAGACGCGTTTCTCTGAGCAGCCTTAGAGTAGGGCTGTGAGATCAGAACAACTTATTTTTGTTTTGTAGACGAGGAAACCAGGACACAGAAAGTCTCATAACACCTCCGTGGTCAGAACCTGTAAGAACCTCTAATCCAGACCCTGCTGTAAGGAACCAGAGGCCGTAGCAGAGGCTGCATCAACAGCGCCTCTGACTATGGTCCATCCTGTGGTCTCAACAAAATGAGCTCACAAGGAAGATAATGAGAGGCTAATGGAAACAAAGCTATAAAGTCTGTGACATCGGCATGTGACGAGTTCCTGATCAGCCATATTAACCGTTTAACTTTTGACCTAGGTAGGCAAAAAATACAGAACTAATTTTATATGAGTGGAGAGGATAATCACGTTTGTGTCTTAAGAAAAAAAAAAACTGCCACTATGGATAATAAGAATAAACAGGTCTGTATCCCGGAAAGCTACTCGAAGGCTTTCCCGGGCATTCACAGAAACCCTGGTGTCAGGATATGAGCGAGGTCACGGAACGCAGAAGCCAAGAGCTCGCCGGAATGACCTTACAGGGAAAGGGTCAGCGGGCTTTCGGGGCTGCAGGCCAGGGGAGGAGGCCACGTGGATCCTCAGCATTCTGATCGTTCAGTGCTAGAAAAACTCATCAGGACAGAAACAGAAAATGAAGGTGGGGACAGTTTCACATTCAGTTCCGGGCTTTTTGAGCTTGAGGTGCTGAAATATCTCCAGCTAGAGAGTTCAGGTTGGGACTTAGATACACACTACACTTGGGCTGTTTTCCAGTAAGAATGAAAGTCGCCAGCTTAGTGGCTGTTTGGGGACCCGAGCAAGGGTGACATCTCAGAGGATCCCATGAGAAGGAGGACTTGTGGAGGACAGCAGCCTGCGATGAACCGGAAGGGTGGAGCACTTGAAGGAAGGACAAGGAGGACCAAGGAAAGAGGGAGGTGACAATAGCAATGGGGTAACAACAAAGCCAAGGAGGAAGACACAGAAGTAATAGGCAGGGGACACCTCATAAAGCAAGGAGTGACCAGGAGCTGCGGAAGCTTGCAGCAGAGGAGCTAGGATAAGTCACCTGGTTTATGGGCAAGGATAAGGATGTCACTGGTGCCCCAAATGAGACAGGTTATACTGGAGCAGGGCTGTGTAGGCTCAGAAGAGGAGGCGGGACAGGGGGCGAGTCTCAGTTTGGTTAGAGCTTGGCCTGGGAGCTGCTGCAAGTGGGGCGGAGAATTTACTTGAAGATCGGAGGATGAGGAGTGTGGAAGTAGAACCCCAGAGAATCCAATAGAAAGGAAAAAGCTAGAGACAAGAAAAAAATCAAGAGAGGG
>RJWM01032731.1:0-21213 GCA_004363535.1 Dasyprocta punctata | reverse complement strand
CCCATGTTTATAGCAACCCAATTTGTAATAGCCAGATCTTGGAAACAACCCAAGTGCCCATCAATCAAAGAATGGATAAAAAAGATGTGGTATTTTTATACAATGGAGTACTACTCAGCTATTAAGAAAGATTGCATTGAGACTTTTGTAAGTAAATGGTCACGACTTGAGACCATACTCATAAGTGAGATAAATCAAATCCACATGTGTAAATACCGTATTGTCTCCCTAGTGTAAGAAACTGAAAAAGTATATATGATCCAAAATCTATAATAAATACTATGTAAGGGTAAAATACAACTCAAAGAGCAAAAGTAATTGGGAAGGGAAAAGGAGGAAAGAGGGAAGGGAAAAGGAAAAGATACAAATCTGTATATATGTATATGTAAGATAACTAAAAGGAACACACTGCTGAAATGTATTCATTATTGAGAAAGAACAATTAATACTCATATGATTAGATTAATTTTACATGTCTATATCTGTTAATGTAAACAACCATTTTAAAGATAACGATACGCAATATTGCAACCATTGTCAAATTTCTATCATCCTGCTTTGTAAACCTGCAATGTTACTGTTGTGCATTTACTCTAGTTGTTTTTTTGTCTCTTTTGCTTTTTGTCTTTGTTATATGTGTCTTTTTTTTCGCTTAAATAAATTTTTTTAAAAAGCATGTAAGTAAATTATAATGACTGAATCTTATTTGTGTTGCAATTTTGGACATATCAACTGTGATACAGTTTTTTTTATGATGAGATGCTAGAAGAAATGTAAACATGGACTGGTTGCTAGTTCATTACTTTTAACTCAGTGTAGGAGATACTATTGGTCCCCAGATCCCAGAGTCTTTCACCTTATGCTTGGGTATGTACTACCCAGGATTCAGTCACTAACACTTGTATTTCTTTGCATGGGGCTGTCCCTGCCTTCTGAAGTCCTATTTACAGTGGTACGTTGGTTCACAAAATTAATTTGATCTGTGGTTTTGAAAAAGATGGCCATATTTGTGTTTATGTCAAAACAAAAGCATTGGTGAACCTGGGTATCATTGTATCTGTTCTTGTAGCTTTCTCCACTAGTGCAGAATTCATGTTTGTCAAGAGCAGCCCTCTTCCAATGTCTAACTTACACACTTCCCTTTCCGACTTCACTCCCCCCTCCTCCTACCTGTGTTTTCTCCTGTCAAGCAGATGATTTGCACACAAATCTTTGTCTTGATACTGACTTTTATGTGACCTCAGGAAGCCCTGCTTTCTTTTTCATTTTTATTTTGTTTATTTATTTATTTGGTTTTTGGTACTGGGGACCGAACTCATGGCCTCACACTTGCCAGGCAAGCTCTTGTGCCATTGAGCTAAATCCCCAGCCCCATGATACTGACTTTTAAATGAACATAAAGTCTAACATTGGAGTAATGACATTTTAGTTACACTTAAAATAGTTCTTTGTTTTTAAATATATATACTGAAGTTCTGACAGATAAAATTATACTATTTGAGATTTGTTTGAAATACAAAGAGTGAGTAGAAGGTTTGGATTAAAATAAGTTACACATGATGATATCAGTAATAGACACAGGTGTTCATTATACATGTCTATCTACTTTGTGTATTTTGGAAATGAAACTCATGGACATTATGTTAAGCAAAGTAAGTTAGGCGCGAGAAGACTAATACTAAATGTTCTCCCTCATATGTCTAAGCTAAAAAATAAAGTTGATTTCATAGAGTAGAAAAGAGATCTCTAGAGGCCAGGAATAGAAAAGGGCAAGGAGCTAGAGAGAGTCTGAATAATGGTTATCAAATTGCAGTTACATAGGAAGAATAAGTTCTAGCGCTCTACGGCACAGTAAGGTGACTATATTTTATAATAATTTCTTATATTCTATAAAAAACTAGAAAAGGGGATTTCAAAATTTCTCAACACAAAGAAATGATAAATGTTTGAGACAGAACTGCCAATTACCCTGATTTGATCATTACACATTGATCACATGTATCAAATTATCACATTATATTCCATAATGTGTCATTTAAATTGTTTAAATTGTAAAACATATTTTTAATTGAAAAAGATGAAACTCAAGTAGGTTAAATGACTTGCTTAAGATGATGAGCTAGTAAGATTCTTCATCTCCCACATTCAAAGCAGAATAAGCCTCTCTAGCACTAACTGAGACAAAAAAGAGCCCCAGGGAATTTCTTCTAATCACCCTACATTAACTGATTAGCACATACCGCCTTCTTCTCAAATCCCAATGTGATTTCCATCTATAAAAATTACTTCAGCTTTCCCTTGTATGTTGCCTTGTTTTCAAGTGTTAAGAAGTGAATGAGTGAATGATAATGTGTGTGTGTGTAATTCCCTAGTAATATAGTATGAGTGTTAGAAACAAGAATGTAGACTTGTATTCTCATGAAATTTAGCATACTATGCTCATAAGTGAAAAGAGAAGATTCACAACAACAACAAATAATGCACCGCAACAGAACTAGGATAAGTACATTCTTGCCTACTAAGTATATCACCACCATTCTTTTGCAAAAACATTTAATTTCTTTATCCTGTTACACCTACCCACCTGAGTCATAACTCTGAATTAAGTCAGTGTAAGAGATATTGTTGGTCCCCAGATCTCAGAGTCTGTGGGAGACAATTTGAGTGGCTCCCCTTGAATGCAGAACAATTGCTGCAACTTTGTTTATATCAAGACATTTCCTTATATTGGTATACACAGAGCTGACTATGGTATTTCCTTCTCTCTTTAATTGACTCTAAGCATTGCAAATAAGGCTAGCTGAGGTACTGGTATGTAATCTCTAAAGCCATCAGACGGTGTCCTGTTTCTTCCTTTAGTGATCTCTGCAAAATATGTAAGGCAGAGCAGGATGGTAGAGCCAGTGTGCTCCAGGAATGTCGACTGAGTATTAGCCTCAAGAAAGAGGCTATGAGTCCCCAGGGCATAAAAGTTTACATATCAGACACTAAGGTACTGGTATATAATCTTTAAAACCATCAGTCAGTGTCCTGCTTTGTTGGGAGCTGTTGAAGCTGGAAAAATGACCCAGACATGACCTTACCAAAGTAGCAAAGAGCACCTGGGTCAACCACATGAAACAGTTGCTACAGCCTAGAAAAAACAGGAGGCTCCTAAAGGATCCAGACCTGGGTTGCTAGGCAGAGAGGGGCTAAAATTGACGTCATCCTTCCCAGTATATAAATGAACAGGCATCATTGGTTGAGCAGTACCTTTCCTCCCATCAAGAGGATAAGGGATCCACCTGACCCCAGCTTTGTCTCTTTGTTTATTTTTCTCATCTTCTTGCAGTCCTTCACCCCAAGAACCTCAGGAGCTGCGTGGGTTGCAGCACCGTTTCCTCGCATAGTGACCCCTGTAAAATATATAAAGCACAGCGGGGTGGCAGAGCCAGTGAGCTCCAGGAATATTGACTGGATATGAGCCTCAAGAAACAGGCTGTGGGCCAGGCATGGTGGCACACGCCTTTAATCCCAGCACTTGGGAGGTAGGAGAAGCATTGTGAGTTTGAGGCTGGCTTGGGTGCAAGGCCAGCCTGAGCTACATAGTGCGACCCTATCTCAGAAAAGTAGGGCTGGGAGCTTGGTTCAGTGGCTTAAGCACCTGCTTGGCAGGCGTGAGGTTGTGAGTTTGATCCCCAGTGCCACAAAAAAAGAAAATAAAGAAAGAGGCTGTGAGTCCCTAGGGCATAAAGTTTACATATCAGAAACTGAAGCAGTGGCCTCCTAAAACAATTCAGTTGCTACCTTGATTGAGTTATGCAAATTGATTCCTCTGCATATCTTTATCTCTGCATTTTGCAGAGATACCTTTTTCAATACCAGCTCGGGGTGACTCATGCAGTTCCCACCATCCTCACTGTCACTCATCCTTGAGCCACCTCCTTTCTTCACAAGATAATAAATTCTGGGAGAGGCCTAGGATCAAGGCTTTTGTCCACAGGTCCTCATGAGGATTGGACTCAGGACCCCTTGGCTCTCCTTAACTTTTAATATGTCACTGTGGGTTGCATTGGAGATGGTAGACTGGAATTAACTTCTTGGGATTCCAATAACGTCTCAGTGGAATTATAAATATAACTTCTTGGATTGTGAAGAAGACTAGAGAGGGGATTACAATACTTGGATTACTGTACTCAATATTTGGGATTACAACAAGGGTCTTTCACCCTTATACTTGGATATACGCTACCCAGGATTCAGTCACTAACACTTAGATTTCTTTGCATGGGGTTTCATTATCTTAAGCAAGTCATTTAACTTACTTGAGTTTCATCTTTTTCAATTAAAAATATGTTTTACAATTTAAACAATTAAAATGCCGTATTATGGAATATAATGTGATAACCTAAAAGCCCTTTTTACTACTTTCATGTGTTAAGGGAGAAATAAAGTTCTTTGATCTTGAAGTTCAAAGGATGAGATAAAGGCCAAATGTCTTCTATTCACTCTGCTTTTTTTCTCAGGCTTGGCCTCATTTTTAGGCTAGGCCCTAAAATTCCAAGATATCTGTTAGTAAATCCTGGATTCATTTCCAGCAGAAAAAAGGAAAAATGAATTTTTATATTCATACTAAATGTCTTCAGTCATGTACCCGCCACTGACACAATCCCTATAGCCAGGAAAATGGTATAAAAAAAGCTTAAGCTCAATCTCATATTCCCTACTGTAGGTGGAAAAGGAATAAATTTTCTTAGAATTACATGGATCTGCAAATGAAAACTGGTTGCTACTGGAAAGAGAAAAATGAATACCATAGAAATAACACATCCTCTACTTTCCTGTATCATAACTGATAGATGTCAATAAATGAGATCAAACAACCATGTATAATTCACCAATGAAAACTCATGATCTCCAATGTCTGTGAAATTCTTATTATATTAGTTACCACACACAGACACACACACACACATACACACACACTTTGCACTATCTAGAAGGTGCTTTTCTTTAGCTTTTAGATTGATCAAGTGTCTTTTTATAAAGCTGAAAAAAAAAAAGAAAACCTCACTCAAACCGATGACATTGACCACTTTCTCATTTTTCTCCTTTTACAACCAAGCATTTGAAGTTTACACAGAACATAAACCATAGTAAACTGAGTAAAAGAATAATGTCAATGCACAGCCCACATAAACATTGATAGGCCGAGAGTTTGGCTCAGTGGTTTAAGCACCTGTCTGGCAGGCACGAGGTTGTGAGTTGGATTCCCGCTGCCACCAAAAAAAAAAAAAAGTCTAACACATAAACATCAATAATCTCCCTCTCCTAGCTAATATAAATGACTGCCACTCCTACTCTTCCTTCCCTATAAATGAGATTTATTGAGATATCCAACCACAGTATTGCCCTTACTTTTTGATAATAAGTAAACCTTTATATCCTTATATTTTCTGCCAAATTGCCCAAGTGAACCCCCTCAAATCCTATAATTAGGTTTTTCTGGCACCTTATTCCTGAAACACCCCTGAATTTCCTATGACAAATAGCCACCTTTCACGTATTGATTAATGAAAGCAACTTATTCAACTCAAAGTATATTCTTGGTGGCCTCTGGCTGAAGGATATTGGCAATCTTTACTGTATAGACTGAAGTACACATTGAAATGTCCATCATTTTTCTTCTGAGTTATTCCAGTATCCTCAGAATAATTTTACCTGTCCCCAGTCTTATTTTCTCCAATCAATGTTTCAGAGTCCTTGCCAGGATCATCTCTTTGAAACTGAAATCTGATTATATTACCCATGCTACAACATTTCTTAGAATAAAGTTCAGGGGTATTAACCAAGCCAGTGACATTCTTCCTGATCTCTTCACCAGCCACACCTCTTGTCTGTCAGTCACCATCTCCATAATTCCAGTGCCACACAGTAGTCTTGATGAATTTACTTGCAGCTTTACTAAGCCATTTTTCGAAACTCTGCGATATCTTTAGGACCTCTTCTGAGACTGGACAGCTTCATTGAGCTAGCTGTCATTTGCTCTTAAAGACTTGGCTGAAGCATTTCTTGCTCAATTATTTTCTCTGAGAAGCCATTTTGAACTCCCTGGTTTGTATTTGTTTCATAAGAATACGTTACACTGTATTTATTTGCTTTTCCTATGAAGTCATCCTTCCTGAAGTCCAGAATGTTGTCTTACTGGTATCCTCTGGCAGTGGATCTCACCCAGGCAATGTTTGGAAATGGAAATTATGCAGTGAGGATTTTTTCTTTTGCATTGTCTGGAAATGAAAGTAGGTCCGAGGGACAGGTTGCTCAGGGATTGAGTACTCACTTCTTTGTGGGTGGGGCCTGGAGAAAAAAAAAAAGGTCTTGAAATATAGTAAACAATCCTGCACAAAGAATCATGTCAAATAGGTTATTTTACACCAAATACCAGTAGCACATCCATTAAGAAACCCCATAGATTCTCCATAGGTGTTTGTTTAGGAATGAATAGATGAATGTAAATGAATAAGTAGAAATTAAAGAATAAATCAATGAATAAAGAAGCAGACAGCATGAGCACTGTATTCATAGATATCAATGTACCCCAAAGGAAAGGAATAATGGGAAATTTATTCTTTGACAATTTAAAATTTTGTCTTGAGTATGTTCTCTGCCTTTCCTCCTAAGGGTTGTGAGGGTAAAGTACAACATTAACTGGGAGAACTAATTAAAGTACAAAGATTCACATGAAGACATCAGGAATGAGGAACAAAGAAGGTTATCTAGATGGGGGGCGTTTCTGTGAGGCTTCTCAGATCAGTTGTCCCATAACGTTTACTTCACTTTTTTTCCAGGGGGAGTTCTTCTCATTCTGACTTGAACTTCATATTCAACCATTTAACCTAAGGCCCATTACTTGCAGTTTATTGTTGCTGCAAATTAAAATCCGCAGGGAGCAGACATGCACTGTGGTTTTATTTGCCAGTGTAAGTACAAAGTGACTCACATCCTCCCTTCAGGGGAATCTTAGCTAGGTAAAACTTTTCCAGAGCTCAACTTTTCCTAGAGTAACAGTCATTAAAGACATAACCATTGAATCACAAGCTAGTTGAATCAAAACTGAGGATAATTTAATCTGGATATATAGACCCATTTACTGGATAAATAATTGACATTTTTTTTGCAAAGATGTCTATTGTTTCTGTGCTCCCATACAATAATTTCTAGTTTTGAAAACAATATTTAAAATTTTTCAATCTGTTCACACCCCCAATGACGTAAAGATTTCAGTATAATATCAACCCATAAATATTAGCTGATGGCTGTGATCTGAACTGTGTTTCAAAAAATATGATGCATCTTTAAAATACAAGTTTCCATTTTTTTATTCATGCTTTTCAATGAATATTTTTCTAAACTTCTAATTTCACTGGAGAAAATACCAGTAAAGTCTTCCCATAAGAGTAACTGCGAAGGACTTCTATTCACCTTTATTAACAGTAGATGCAGCACATACACAATTCCAAGTGTTCTAGTTCCTTGTTTTCTATTTAAAAGAAGAAAAACTTCACTTTCTTTTTTAAACTATTCTTTTGAAACCTATCATGTGTAAATTACTCCATACTGAAATAAGTATCAGATAATGATTATTGAGCCACTAAAATCACCTTTTATTGGTGATGCTTTAATTCAGTAAATTGACAAGCAAATCCAGTTGTAGAAATATTTTCAGGCATTCATAGTTGTTTAAGAGGGAAAAACTAAGGATCTAAACCAAACATTGCCTAGAGTCCTTCAGTATATAAAACGGCTATTTTGAAAATTAATTTCATCAGGTGGAAGTATTACTGATTTTGTTGCATTCATTCCTATAATAAGCAAGTTTTACATTTAATGAATAATTTCCTTATTGTTTGTCTTAGTCCATTTTGTGCTGCTATTACAGAATTCTTGAGACTAGGTAATTTATAAAGAATGAGAGCTTATTTATTATAGTCCTGGAAGCTAGGAAGTCCAGAATTAAAGGTCTGTTTCTGCCAAAGGATTGGAGGAAAGGAGGTAGGGGGAGAGAGAGAGAAAGAGAGAGACTTTGTATTTTCCTATACATCAGTTGTAGCATCTTACTGCTCTTCTCATTAATTAACAAGTTATATAAAATTAATGCATAAATTTTATATTTATATCAGAATCATGATTGTCCTATTTTAAAATTTATTTTTAACAGCACGTTTCATCTACATATAATTCTCAAGTAACTATTAATATATATTTTTCCTTTCCTTGAACATTTAGATATATAGCTAACTCTGTATAATGAATGGGGGAATTTGATGGTGGAAGTTAATAATGAAATTAATAATTTTCCTTCTGGAGTTTCTGGAACTCTCAGAATATTTCCTACCTCATATTCAAACCAAAGATAACTGAAAGAGAAATTTTAAAACTGGAGGCTGATATTTAGCCCTAGTTTCTATATGAAAATGAAGACTTTACTTAAAAAAACAAATATTTTACTTTTATATTTTACATAACATACGTATTTCATAAATATCCTTGTACATAAAATATAAATACATATATACAAAATAATATGCCTATTTATTGATAACTATCCCATTAAAGTTTGAGTCTTTTATATGTCATTTGAAAACTTCCTTCCAGAATCTTCATTGCTGAGGGTTGCTATGTTCTAAGTGGAGATCCTTGATATTTGTTCCACAAGAGCAGCTGGTGCATTGTTCCTTGATATCAAGTGATCTATCTGTCAGCGCTACTCCCCTGCTACTCTGCTGTTGATATCATGAGATTATAGACTTTCTGGGTCAGCCCCTGTTCAAGTCTATGTACATCTTCTCTCAGAAGACTGCCTTCCCACTGCTCATGTTCAGCCTGGACACTTCAAGTAGACTTTTAGAGCACAACCTTCAAGTACAGATTGTCAGGAGAATTTCCATGGTCCTTAGCGCCTCTTTCCTGTTAGAGCCCCTAATATCTCTGCTTCCCACTTTCTGCTAATTTGTATTTTTACCATATCACATGGGACTCACTGTTCCTTTTTTGAAAGTATATAGGAGTTATTGCTTGTATACAGCTGAATTCTAGACCATGAAGATACAAATACCTACTTAGGCTCATCCTTATCTGTCATGTTCTCTCTAATACTGAAAGCATAAACATCTCTGTAAGGATAACAACAATGCTATAATCAGTCATTGGTAGCTTAAGAGTTCTCAGATTTTGAGTTTGCCTCAGATGGATGTCCTTTGTCTCTTAATTATATTTATAAAACACATGAAATTTTAGTAAAAAATCTAGATACTTCATAAGTAGCTTTTAGACATACACAGGCATACTTTTTTTATTATATTGAAATGGGGCAAGGGCACAAAGCTCACGCCTCAGTAGCTTTGCCCACTAACTCTCTATGCCACTGGCAAGAACAGAAGCCAGACACAAGCAGACACAACTCAAAAGGAAGGTCCTCTCATGTGTGGCTGCTCTCTTATCTCACTATTGGGTCCCATTTTTCTACATTTAAGAGCAGCATGAAATAGGGTCTCTCAGATTATTAGAAAGCTCAAGAACTAAAAAGAAACCAGAATAACAAAGAAGAAAGGCCCTTTTTTGCTACATCCTCAGGAAAACTGAGGTAATGCACACTCAGAAAGGAGAAAAAGAAGAGATCTCAACATAGATTATGTTATTTTAATTAAACATCTGTGTTTTATTTGATTAGGTTTTTTTTCATATTTAACATGGCAAGACAGTATATTCACCATGACCTTGCATAACATCATGTTCTGGTTATGTAATTACAAAATAATTAAACTGACTTCATATAATTATATGAAAATCAGATGATTACATTTTAGAAATAGGCTGCTTAATCCTATTCATTTTCTAACCCGTAATAAACTTGGCACCACAAGGAAAGGTTGGAAGTGAGACATAAAATGAACGTTGCTTGGCATTCTTCCACAACAACTCCTGCTGTGAAAGATTGGCCCTTTCGAATAACACCAAGCACTGAACTGATGTTTAATTTAAAAATCTTAATCAACAAA
The DNA here is from genome assembly GCA_004363535.1 of Dasyprocta punctata. Taxonomy (NCBI): domain Eukaryota; kingdom Metazoa; phylum Chordata; class Mammalia; order Rodentia; family Dasyproctidae; genus Dasyprocta; species Dasyprocta punctata. The sequence continues at coordinate 11,176 of RJWM01032731.1, read as the reverse complement.
GATCCAAACAACCACTTAAGCTTCACTGCATGTCAATTCTAACTACCAATTATGAATCACTGCTAATGTCATCAATAGTATAGGAGACTTTGATTCAGAAGTCAGAGGAGGGTACTGAAACCAGAGAAAAGAGATCACTATCCTGTTTTTGAAAGGAAAATTCTGTAGTAGTTCAGCTCATATTATGACTTTAAAGACAGAGGTGTTGAGTCCTTTTTAACAGAAACTATTCTAGACAGGTATGTCTCATTTACCTACTCATATTCTAATTAACATGGTGAAAGAATACATTTCAAAATCTGCCATTCTAAAAATACTATCTCATTTTCATCCTAAAAATTATGAAAAGATTAAGATACAAAACTCATTTAATAAATATCAAGGACTCCTGAGAGAGAGATCAGATTTATTGAAGGAGAAATTTTCAATTGGTATACTGGAAAACTAGAGGTTTGACTCTGATGCAGCAGGTATACAATATCTCAGCAGGTATTGTGAAGTTTGAACGTAATTTTATTTTCTCCCATTAACCTAAGTATTTCAGACCTTCCCAGTATGGGGTTTGTTTGTTTGTTTGTTGAGACAGGGTCTCACTATGTAGTCCAAGATGGTCTCGAACTCACTATGTAGCCCAGGCTGGCCTCAGATTTGAAGAGATCCTCCTGCCTCAGACTCCCAAATGCTGGGATTCCAGGCATTCATCACCACACCCAGCTTGTCTAGCATGTTTTAAACAGTATTTCAGTTTTATTTCATGTCTTTTTCTTTATCCACAAGGTTATGACAGAATAAAAGAATACATGAAAGGAAGAAAAAAGTCCTGGGAAACTTGGGGCCTCTGAGACAAGAAAAAGCAAAAATTACCTGTCACCAGCTGAGAGTAGGTAAAGACACAGGCATGCGGTTTTGGTCAGCTTGTCAGAGAGTACCTGTAGGGACAGAGGGTCCTTCTAAGAGAGGCCTAAGTGGTTTAGAAACAGCAATGGTGAGTAGAATCAAGATACAGACTGATCTTGATGATATCTCAGTAAAAGCAAAACCCACCTCAATGACAAGTTAGAGATTAGTTTTTGAAACAGCAAGTTGCTTCTGGGAAGCACAAATCATTTAAATTACTAGTTGTGATTTGTCTGTTTTTTTTTTAACTTTTCTTATGTGTAAAAGGAAAGTTCTGTATTGATTTTCAGCTTTGCTGAAATGTGTCAACTTCTAAAACTTTTGTTATTCTCTTCATAGATGTATATCCTAATACATACAATTGAAGACATCTGTGTCTTCACACTCATTTTTAAGGACAATACAATGAGAAGAATTTAAAGGGAGCAGTTTTGTAGTTTAAGCAGTGACATCATTTTTGTTTTCCAATATTGTTAATATTTTCCTGATTTCATCAGAATCAATATTTTATTTTAGTGTGACAGACAGGAGGGTTGCCCAGAAAAGTAAAAAGTTCAAATACCAGGGCAATTAATTCTTCTGAATATAGAAAGAGTTTTCATCTTTTGCCTGTCTATGAAGCATATTAAACCCTAAAACTCTCAATAGTATCAAAAAGAGACCCCAGGATTGGATTATCAACACAGGAAGTAAAACAAAACTGGAATTAAACTTAGAGTTTCCAAATCGGACTCTTAGTGGCAGCATTTTATTTTATGTGCCCATTTTAAACAATCCCTAGATGAAGCAGCACTTTTTAATATATCTGTCACTAGATGGCACTATATAAATGCCTTTATTTTCACTTTTTGCATCATACCCAAATAGGAAGGAAGCAAAATATTAGAGGTTTTGAAATTGCTACAGTTATTAATTTAACTAAATCTTTAGTTATAAAATAAAACACCTTGGAACTGACTTGTCAATATCTTATTCCTTTATCAACAAGTACAATTCCATTGACAGGAGAATAGCTCAAAGGCAGCTTAAAGTTTGTTATCTGTCAGATAGGAAATTGAATAATAAGAAGGCAAGAAAATTGATAATATGGTAGAAGAAAGACAGGAAAAAGAAATACATTTACAAGAAAATGTGTAATCTTGAATTTTCTTTGGTTTCCATTAAACCTGCTGGTGCCTCAGAAAACTGTCAGTTTAATGTTCTATCATTGGTACCATAATTTATTCTTTTGTTATATCATGGGTATTGGAGATGAAAAAGCCCATGCTAGCAAAAGGCACAAGAAGAGATTATATATGCAAGTAATTCTGTACGACTTGTACCAGGAGAGCGTTTTTTCTCATAAAATGTATTTCTTTTAAGTCACACAGAAATCTTTGGTGGGTCACCAAAAAGCAAAATTATAAGGTTAAAAAGAACAGAGAGAAAGGGAACAGAATATTTGAAAGAGGCATGCGAAGCTATGATGAAAAGTCAGAAGCTTAATGGTAACTGCAGCATCAGTGATTTCTTTTTAAGAACTAAGAATAGAAGGGGTCAGGGGGCAGGGTAGGAATGCAAAGCAGTTTGAAGAAGTGAGGATAAGTGAACTCACTGAGGATTAAGGACATTTGGTTATATCCAGACTAAATGTTATCCATGTGCATGGTGGCTGGTAGGGGTAACCCTGGTCACCTGCTTCTTGACTCCTCTTCCCAAAAGCAGTGAGCTATGTGCCACAGACCTGAGATGCCATATGCTGCTTCCTACCCCCAGGAAATGAGCAGACACTGAGAGTAAATTTTAAAAACATCAAAGGCCTTGAGTAGACTATCACTGTCTCTGTAGCTGGCAGTCTTATCAGTCTAGCAAGGTCAGGGAGGAATGGGGAAGTGAAACAGTTGTAGAACTTGGGTAGGGATGGAAGAGGCCTGGTTTAAATAAACTTTCTTATTCCAGGACAAAGTTATTCTGGAAACTTTTATTGCCCTTGCTTTGTATTTTAGCTTACAAACATGGGCTCCTCTTTGAACAGGCCACCCTGATAGTCAGATGATAGAATTTCTAACTTTCAACAGATGGATATATCTTGGAATCAAACAGAACATATGGTGGGGGTGGGGAGAGAGTCATCACCAAAGTCATTGCTAAACCAAAAAGAAAAACAATCAATTAGAAGATCAACTTTTCAATTTCATTTGAATAACAAGAACACACAACATTTATTTCAATTGGTAACTTTAATAAATTCCATTTATCATTTGGAATAATTCAAAAGTATTTTAGTTTTGTATTTGAGAAGGGCTTCATATTCGTCTGAATTACTTTAGGGAAGAAATACCCTATTCTCCCACTAAAAGTTATAGAAAAATATATAAGGAAATTTTTTTAAACCTCACTAATGAAGAAAGAATCTAATAAGGATTTCTGAATTTTAGAAATTAGCGGTGTGTTTATACCCACGATGAAATGTTGGACTACTGCCTCAGAAAGGCCTTGGTTCGTTTACTTTGACACAAGTATTTGAAATAATTTAGTTTCCTTGGTAAATGGTCTGTAGACTCTTTAAAGTGTTGTTAGCTAAAATGTTATTAATGTGAATTCACTCAACACGTATCATAATTTTGCTGAGAAATGAGACGTGAACACTGCATTTTATGGTAGCAAGAACTGGAGGTGGGGAGCAGGAAGAGGAGTGCGGATGATCAGTGTGGGTGAATTTATGGGACTCAGTGTGAGAGACGAGTAGGCACTGGAAAAAGACATCATGAGATTTGGGTTTGCTATCAATTATCATTTAGTTTCTGCTTGAAAATTAAATCTGTGGTGAATAGGCTGAGAATAGTTACTAATGAGTCCACAGCCCACCCACTTGCTTGCTAACACCGGAAGGACTTTTAGGTAATGTAATACTGATATTCTGACTTTATGTACAAAAGAAGTATAACCACAGTTAAACTAACATCAATAGAGTATATTTTTGCAGAGTCCGTGGGAGTTGTTAGGTAGAAATGAAGTTTTGAGGGAGAAAAAAATCAAGCTTGAAAGAGAGTGTGGCCTGCGCAGATCGCCGGCTCTCTGAGCGTGAGGTGCCATCTGTGTTCTTTGTTTTGCTGGGGATGGAGCAACTCTTGCTCTTGCCTTTCCACCTGAGAACCATCTCTCTGAGTGTCTCCATAATTCTCCTTTGTCCCTTTCTACATTATTATTCCACAAAGTCCTTCCTGGGTCTTTGAAGGCTCTCATCTCCCAGGCCAGCACAATAGCATCCTCTTTAGAATCCCACTGCCCTTTATTTGAATTGCTCTCAAGTTGTTCTGTAGCTTATTTTATAATTATTTGTACACGAGGCTTTATCCTTTACTGAAACAGAAGCTCCTTGCAGGCACAGACTTTGTCTGAATTATTTTTTCAGTAACAGATGTTCAAATATATTTACATCACTTAATCACCATACAGCTCTAGGAACAATGTTCCACATGAACTGTGGGCACATAGATGGGATTTTCCTAATCACTGGGTGTAATCTGATTCCCATGTGCAAAATTCATTTACTTAATGAATGTTCTCAATATCTTTGTCCTTCCAATATTTCATTAATTTTATGCTGAATGTGAGCTCTAACATAGTCATATACTCCACTCCTATCTCAAGCTGCATCAGTGGATCCTGTTCTGTGTCCGAGCTGGGCGACAGTTTTCCAAGTTTGTGCAGGGATTTTGTTTCCCAGGGAGAGGGATTTTCAGCTCTAAAATGGAGACAGTACTGAGTAAACAAAGATGATTGGTAACCCTAACACTTCTCTCTGACTTGCCCCAATATATTGGTAGCGCTACTGTAAACATAGTGTAATCTTTGATTTTCTTATTTGTCTCTCTTGTTTAACTGTTTACTGTTTCTCTGTTATCTCTAGCATCTAGTACAATACTTGGTAATTGGTTGGCACTCTATTAATATTTGTCGAATATATAAAGGTTGGAGAAAATATGCATGTAAATGTAGGGTTCAAGAGAAATTTACCTTCATTTCCCCACAAAATAAACACTTAGCTTTTCTATGACTTAGCACTATTGTTGAAGGTTTTCAGAGAAAGAGGGCCATCTGAAGAAGAAGGCAGGGTTTCTGCTGCAGCTCCAGAATCCATGGATAACTTGGTGCCTTCTTCATAAAGACAAGGCTTAAAGAACATGATTTTACCAGTTCACTCTCTCTTTTTTCAGGCAATATAAGTGGTTAAAGATTTCTTTGGACAGAAAGAGGTTACTTTGGACAGAAATATTTGCTTCCAACACTGGGCTTCTTCTCATTACTTTAACAGCTTTTTTTTTTTTTTTTTTTTTTTTTGTGGCACCAGGGGTTGAACTCACAACCTCACACCTGTCAGACAGGCACTTAAGACACTGAGCCAAACTCCTGACCCTGGTTTTTTTGAGGCAGGGTCGCACTGTGTAGCTCAGGCTGGCCTTGCGCTCACGTTGTAGCACAAGCTGCCAAACCAAACTGGAACTCACAATGCTCCTCCTACCTCAGCCTCCCAAGTGCTGGGATTAAAGGCGTGGGCCACCATGCCCGGCTTTTAACAGCATTTTGAATGAGCTCTGTATTATTCATTTTTAGACCAACTGAAGCTACCATTTTACCTGGTGTGTAGGACATGCACTGTAAAGGAATAAAAGTATCTGTAGAAGGTACAAGGGAATTTATTCACAAGCATTCCATAAGACAGGTATAGAGATGTAAGAGGCTAAATTAAAGAAAGAGATCCTCACATAGCAATTGAGAATGATTGAGTAAAAACTCTGCATTAATAATTTATTTACCTCCTCCCCAAAAAACTTCTTAAAGTTAGAATTATCCCCATTTTATGAAGGGGGAAATGAAAACCAAGAAAGATTAAATAACTGATCAAAGTCACGTAGTTAATGAGGGGTACAGGCCAATCTGGCTTCACATGCCATTTCATTTGGTTCAGCTTAATCTGGGAATGGAAGTTTAGACATGGCCAGTCATAGCATCACATGTGAAGAAAGCAGGGGTTTGGAAAACTGGCTCCAAGTACTTTCTCAAATACTCTAGATTTTGAGAATTGTAGGAAGGACAAGCCAGTATAGAAACCTTTTACACTTATTAGTAAGATAAGTGAATATGATTATATAATCCTTAAGAACTCAGGACAAAAATCTCCAGCCTCAGATAATACCTGATATCCAAAATCTTAAGAGGAATTTAGCTTATGAAAAGGTGAACCCTTGAAAGAAATGGCAGGCAGAGGGTGGTGAAGCCCTGAGCTAAAGGGTGGGAGTGGGTAGGGGATGTGCTTGCTGGACACCTGCATAATGTCATGACCCTGCCTGACAGGGTCCACTAAGACCACTGGGTCCAGGACTCAACCATGTTAGGGGAGGTAGTGTCTAGAGTGAGGCTGAACCAGGCCTCAGGAGCCTATCTAAGGACTCCTCTGAACCTCCTTTATGTGGTAATATTTTGTACATTTCTCCCAGGATGAGTGGGAGTAGAAGTGTTACAGGCAACTGAGTTAGACAGAAATATTATAGGCAGTCAGACAGGGCTAGGCCCTCAAGGAAACTAGCACAGAGGACCAGATGTCTTGGTGACCTTGGAAGAGACACACATCTCTTGCTGTGGGCCAGATATCAAGACAAAAGACAAAACAAATACACCCATATGCTAAAGATTGATATTCTAAATAGTTCTATAACACCCTGAGGAAGTCAAGAGTCAGCATCCCACCCTCTTACTGGAAGAGTCATTGTCGTTAAGCATCCCTGCTTACTACGTGACTGGCTTCCCCATTTGTCCTTGATTTAATCAATTCTACCTGAGCAATTAATCTTATTGGTTAACCATGGTTATGTCCCACCTTATGCCCATCTGCCTTGTGAGTTGCCAGTTTTCCCCATCATGGTTTTACTCTATGAAAGTCCCTAAATATGACAGAGTCTTTGGCAACCCATTCGGGCCCCCTTCTGTCCATCAGAAAGAAGCTTTCTTTCTCTCAATAAATATATTCTGCTCTTACCCTCCATTGTTCCTAAAATTCATTCCTCGATTTTAGAGAACACAAACTCGTACCAGACATATAGTAGGTTGGCAGTTTCATTCCCCTGTATCATTTGGAGGTCTGGGTTCATTTTTCCTGTATCAGAAGGGCCAGTGCCCTTGAACTGTTGATCCTTTGTGTTTGTGTTGAAGGGGAATCCTGATGATGTTTACTATTGTTTTCTGCTGAGACCAGCCCCATCCTGACACCAGCAATCTCCCTCTATCCTGGGCCCTGCCTTAGACTTGGGGCTGAGCTGGTTTTCCCTCCTTCCTTCGCAGGAATTCGCCCTCTCTTTCCCCTGAGGTGGAAGAAGGGTTCCCATGTCTAAGCCCTTCTCTCGGGCTGGAGCAATATGGCCTATTTTCCCTCCCCTTTTTTGAGACTCTGCCCCAGCTAAGTGACTCTGAACTGAAATTAGTTAAGGGTGATAAATACGTATAGTATGTTAAACATTTGTCAGTTTGAAGGTCAGTGACAAAGTGACAGATACTTGCCCTTTACCTTCTAGATTAAATTATGTTCAACTAAATATTTTGTCAATTATAGGTTCACCTTCCTATTGGAGTGGCCTTCAAAAGTAATTTTCTTTCTTTTTTTTCCCCCCTTTTTTGGGGGAATTTGTTTATCTGTTTGTTTTTGCTTTGTTTTGTTGTCTTTTCTTGCTATGTAGCTCAAGCTGGCCTGAATTTATTATGTAATCTAGGCTAGCTTCAAACTTGCAGTGATTCTCCTGCCTCAGCCTCCCTGTTATAAGAAATGGTATCAGACCTCCAAATGAATATAATAATATAATATTATATTTCCTCCAAAGGAAATGTTGTAACTTCCAATCTGCTAGGTGTCCAAAATGCCAAGTTCATGAGTTCATGTTCCCCAAAATTGAAGAATGACTTCTAAGGAACGATGGAAGTTAAGAGCAGGAAATATTTATTGAGGTAAAGACGCTCCTGCCTAAGATCGGAGGGGACCTGAAAAGTGGATTGCCCACAAGCCCACCTTTCAAAGAAAGTGTTATAGAGCAAAATCACCAGGTGGGCACAAGAATCACAAGGTAGGAATAAGGTAAGATAAAACCATGGTCAACCAATAAGATTACAGGTATAGTCAATTAAGATAATATTGATCCAATGAGGAAGCAAGTCACATCCCAAGTGTACATGGAAACAACAAGGACCTTTCCTGGAAGGAAGGGATGGATCAAGGAGGTCTTGGTCTCCCACCTAGGTGACTGATACCTATTTAGAATATCAATCTCTATTGTTTATCCTTCAGGAAAGTATGTAGGTGAAGCCATTACATCTTTATCTTGAGGCCTGGCCTTCAACAAATGTGCCTCCACCCACAGTTGTAATGTATTCTTATCTTCTGACTCCTTCAAGGGCCCAGCTCTGTCTGACTCCGTAAAATATTTCTATCTAACTTAGCTATCTGTAATATCCCTAGTTCAGGTATTACCAGCCTGGTTCAGAAGTTATTTTCTACTGGTCTTTGCCATCTGGTGGATGGTCTGATGCAACCTTTGGACTAGTGTCTGTTTAGCTATTTTAAGGTCACTCAGTGTAAAGCGGTGCAGAGAAAATGAGAGCAAGAGAGAGATAAGGAGGAAGCCTTTAATGCAGAGGGCATAGGAGAGCTTTAGGGGCTGGGGGGTGTAGAAGTTCTCAATAAGAACAAAGGAGTGTAGTTACCTTTATCAACTTTGACTGGGGGAAGAGTTTGAGAGGTGGGCAAAATGACATATTAACAGCTGATTTGAGGGAGCATCTGCCTATGTAAAGTAGGAGACAGAAAGATTTACTGGGGTCTAGGGGTGGAGGCTTGGGGGGTTGTGGAGTCTTGGGATTGGAGAGGACTCGGTGCATGCGCAAAAGGGAGAGGGAGGTTTATCTCTGGAATGAGAAGGAAAACATGGAGCTTGCTCTTGGAGAGCTAAGTTGTTTCTCTGGGTCCAGTACCAAGTTGGGGGGATGTCATATTACAGACAGCTAAGCCCCAGGCTAGCAGAACCTATCAGTGTCATCTGTAATATAACTGCAAAGTATGCTGTGTTTCCCTGGCTTCATCCTCCCTTAGAGCTCCACTCCAAGAGTTTATACATCTAACTTCCTCTCTCTGAGAAAGAATGTCCTCCACATCACATTTTTAATTTTCCTGATTGTACTAAATATAGAGGCTCAGGCTTCGTGGTGGATGAGTTATCTTCTTCACATTTTAAAAGAAACTCTGTTCTGAGTCTGCTAGGTATAACCCTTGATACAGAGGCTTATAGTAACAGAGAAACAAAAATTATTGAGACCCAACTAAAATATTGTCATTATCAATAAGCAAATAAAACCATGAATTTGAGAAACTTGGATAAATGATTGCAGAACATCTTCACTAAATCTCATCTATATCCAATTGTAATAGAAATAGAGATATGAAACTAATTTCTTAGAACACAAATTTAAAGAAAATAATTTGCTTATTTAAATATTCTGTAAGTTCCTATGTTTGCCATGTATTTTTATGGCTATATATCTAAAATTGAATTTATGAAATACAAGCAAACCCAAAAGTTGGTAATGACTTCATACACACACACACACACACACACACACACAATTTGACTTGAAAAGTTGATTCTCTTACCTTTGACTTTGTTTGTATATCAGAGAAACAATAGAAGCCTAAAATAAAGTATGGAAGTTTCGATTCAGTACTATATATCACATAGTCTTCATTTCCATACGGAAAAACTTTTGAATGGTAAAAGAATTACCTTACATTGCTAATCCTTAAAGTAATTTTGAATTCTTTTTTTTGTTTGTTTGTTTTGTTTTGGTACCAGGGATTAAACTCATAGCCTCCTGCCTACCAGGCAGGTGCTTACATCACTGAGTTAAATCTCCAACCCTCCTTAAAGTAATTTTGAAAATATTTCTTGTTTTAAAACAATTTTCAGTTATACTCAGAGCTTTCACTTTCAGATTTTCCCTGAAAGTTTTCTTTGACAATGAAATTATTGTTCTAAGGTCTTAAAAATTATTAGCCTGCTACATTTGCTAATTACAGACTGATATATAATATATTAAATATATTAAGAAGAAAAACTTTCTTAATATTTAGGACCCACTTTTGACATCTTGTCTTTTCTGGAATGAAATACTATGAACTAAAGATGGCTATTGATTTAATTAGAATTATAATATGACTGAGTTTTTATATTGGGTTTGTTGGACATTGAGATCTCAGACATATCTGTTTAATTTCATAATAACGTTTATAGTCTAGGGTTTCCAGAAGTCCTTTAATATAGAAAAGGAAAGCAATCCAAAGTTAATGGAACATGAGTCCTAACAGAAAAAATTCATCTGAAAAGAATGGACAGTGCAGAGATGTGGAATGGCTAAACCCAGCAAACCACATTGGATGGAATAAATTTAACTATAACCTTTGCTTAAGTTTATGTAATTTTCCTAGTTGTTGTAATTTATGCTGCCCTTAGTATGCTTCATGTACTCATTTTGATGTTACATAAGTTTGTTCTATCGTTATGTAAGAAACTGTGTTGCTCAGGTAAAGATCAGCTTTGTCAGAACCAGGTAGGTTTTTGTGGTCACTCCTGTCAATTTTAAACTGAACCACACCAAAGAACTTTAATTTTCCAGGCTTCCCACACCCTAACCAACTTGAAAAACTACAGAAAACTGTTACCTTATTTTATACTTTTCTAAATATTGATCTTTCTTCATTTCCTATATTCATAGAAAGTGTAGGATGAGCAGAAGTCAGCAAAGAAGAGGACTCATAGGATAAAATAAAATGAAAAATAAACTCCCAGTGTTAGTGCATGAATGGAAACCGCACAGTAGGGCATGTTGCCCTACGATTGAAGGAATTGCTAAGACTTAAAGTTCCTTTGGAACCAGTAATTATATGGGATGTGCCTCAGTAAAATTGTGAAAGAAAAAAATTTAAGCGATGATAATAGCTAAAATTTCTTGAGTAATTCCTATTCATCAGGTACTTTTTAACAAGTTTCACTGAATCTATCTGGAGGGAAGTATTACTATTATTCCTACTTTACAGTTAGGGAAAATGAAGCATAGGAGGTAAATTGTTAAAACCACACAACTAGTAAACAAAGGAGTACTTACATTCACTGAAACGATGTCTAGTTCTTTAATTCATGTGTATGTGTAATATACACATATACATACATTGATATATACATTTACCTGTAAAGATATCATT
>RJWM01032730.1:0-21243 GCA_004363535.1 Dasyprocta punctata | reverse complement strand
TTCAGTTTGACCATCTAGACATAGAAAAGCCTGCTGGGCTATATTACTAAAAACAAAACAAAACAACCCCACCATTTAGTGCCAAAACATTAGGAATCTACATAAACATGGAGATGGGGAACAGACAAAGAATGAAAGGACAGATAATAGGAACAAAACAGAATGGAAAGGAAGAAAGAATTAAAAATGAAGAGAGCAATTGAGTGACGGGTAAAAAGAAAGACAGTGGGAACCAGGACATAAGATGAGGAGAGCCCGAGATCAAGCATGGGCACAGGTGTGACCAATGACACCGCCCCAGAGCCTACAGGGGACATAACACAAATGGAGCAAGAGCGAGAAAAGGGACCATGTGGACGCATGTGTAACTGCACATTCGCTCTTCCCCTGCGTGCCGCTGTCACCTAAGGTTCTATCTGTCTTCCGGGCATTCCGTTTCCTCCCCACGATAACTCCAAGGGACTTCATCCAAACCCAGAGCTTCAGCTCTAGAAATGTACATTTTTAGAAATGTCTATTCCTGGTCCACAATGGCTCAGCCAATGGTAGGGAACAGCTCCACTTAATGGAAAACCTGAACTTAGCTTGTGCAGAACCAGAACTCTCCATCTTTACCCCAAAACTACGTTCTAGTTCCTCCTCTGCTGTCCACTTTGGCGGTCGGCGCTGTCTCCACTCTTCCAAACCAGGAGTGAGGTTCCATACTGTGTCCAGGCGGCTCCTAAAATGTACCTCCTAGGTAGTTCTCAAGTCGCTGCTCTTTTCATTGAACTCCTCTTTGGAAGCGCAGCCATCTCCCTCCCCACCTCGCCCAACCTCCTGAGAATCAGACAGCGCCAGGCCCTGCAGGAAGGCCATCAGCGGACGTCAGGATGCAGCCAGCCTCCTCTGCGACCAGACATGACTCGCAAGACCTCCCTCTGCCCAGATCTCCACCCCCCACCTCCCTCCAAGCCCTCATTCCCACTCCCAACTCCGATTACTCTTAAATTCCAGAGGAGAGCAGTGAGACCCATGCATTTCCTCTGGGGAAATCTCTCATTTCTTCCCATCTGTATTTAGGTTGGTCATTTTCCTACAAATCAAAGATTTTATGATGAAGTATGGTTTTACCTGTTTCCACAAAAGAGGACAGTGGGTATTTTGCAGGCAGAGAAAGTAAGATCCACTTCTTATTGCCAGATCTATGTATTTCTTTGCCAAAGTGACCCCTTCAGTGGCTCTGTGACTTGTCCTTCAGCACGCCAGTGGTGCCCTGCATTCTCCTCTGGCTCTGCTCCTGAGTTTCTTTTTTCTGGGGATGTTGTGCTCATTAACCAAATGTCTTGCATGGTGCCTGCCTGTAGCAGGGGCTCAATGCCTGTCAGCACCATCATCTTCCACGTAAGGAAGTCTCCTCATGTTTGCATGAACATCAAATACAATACCATGCATGTACCGGGGACTATTTCCTGCTGAGTAAGTGGTTTCTAGGCTTTCTAGAGCTTCACGTACCACCATTTGGGAAGACACCTCCTCCTACATCATTCTGGCAGGATATTCTCTGTGTAGTCCTACGAAACCATAGCCATTCACTCTGCACTCTGTCCCCTAACCTTGAATACTACTTGATACAAAAGTACTAATAATGACAGAGTTACAGAAATACCTTAACCCTCAATGCCAGCTCGGTAACTGAGTATCATTATGTACACGAAGCCACCTGGCAGACAGTGGGCATCGCTGCATGCTGGCGACGCCCAGGTGCTCACCTCTTCTTCATGACCAACACAATGCCAAGGAAGAGAATGACGAACAGCAAGATGCCAGCGATGACTCCCGCAATTTTAACAGTGTGGTCTGTTTGTTTCTCGGGCTCTGGGACAGGCTTTGGAGTGGCAGCACCTGAAGATGAAAGGAAATGAGAAGGGACCGAGAGTGGGTAAGTGAATAAAGACGTTACATTTTTAAGAATTTTGCTGCAGTGAACAGAGTAATAAGACTTATCAGAGCCAACAGACAGACGAGCTTTGATTTTTTTAAAAACAGCTTTCATACACACTGAAAGGACTGTAATTGTTCGCGTTGTTCTTCAGCATTTTACTAAACCACAGCACACCCACGTCTGACCCTTTTATGGGACACTCTTCTCCAATATAGCTTTTAAATATTTTCATTATCTCTTCTAGCTCCTGCTCTTTCTTCCATTTAAGAAGTTGCTAGCAATACAATAGCTAGTCCTAAGCCTTTATCCAAATTTGATTTGCTGGAACATTTTCCTCAATTATTTTTCACAAATGAAGCAATAATTCCATAACATATTAGCCCAAACACCTGGAAAAGTGAGATAAGCTCATTTACCATGCATTTTACCAGCAATTGTTTTCTAACACAATGGAGGTTTTTCCCCTTGCCTTTGGAAATCCAAATCTAGGTCACATCTGGCAGGCAGAAGACTCCTTCGAAGCAATTTATTCACAAAGTGGGAAGCAGCTGGCGATCACACCGCTGGCACCCATGGTTAATATCTGTTTAAATGAGATAACCCGGGCCTTCAAGTGGTGGCCACGTCCCCGCTCACATGCCCGCCCGTCCTCCACACACCGCAGTCCTGTTTGTGGTGTAATGTGATGGAATGTCAAATCCCGACCTGATGATACATCCGTTTCCTCCGCTAAATGAGTCCAGGATGGAAAAATATTAGGGCTCCAACATTCACGTCTCTAAACAGAATCCATTTTTAAGGGTCTTCTCCCTTTCTCATCAGGATGTGATGGCACTGGCCATCTGAGCTCCCCGCTACCCTCGTGGGGTCGACAAAAATTCCACGTGCGAAGTTCCACCTGAGAGTTTTCTTTGTGTTTTTCTTGGTAAAAACGTCATTTGGACGGAACACGCCTGCCAGTCTTTCAGCCCTCCCACTGGGCTGTCCACTCCTGTGTCCGCCTCTCTCCTGTGCCCTGGAGCAGCCTCACAGAGCCATCGCCAAGAAATGAGGGCGGCCAGGCTGTCACTGTCCCTTTCCTGCCCTGGGTTCCTACCGCAGCTGCGCTTTCTAGAAAGGGGAGAGTCGGCACCACTGCAGAGCCGGGCAGGTGAGCGTCTCATCTCGGGGGTAAACCTTACAGACCATGTCTGTTCCCGACAGTGCCAAGAGGAGGTTCTGCTACTCTGCTTACACAAATACCTTGCGAACTAGTTGTCCTGCATGTGATAAAAAGGTGAACAAAAAATGCTAATGAAAAGGAATCCACACAAAAAGAAGTTAACACTGCAAACTCAGAAACTGAAAAAGAAAAATCCAGCATTTCTCAATTTGGATTTTGTGGCCAATTGAAAAAACATAACTTCTAGAGAATAAAATGGATTTTATTCTTCCAAATGTTGACATGTTGGAAGCCATTCCATTTATCTCCTTAGTTAGAGATTGATTGTGCTTCAAATCTAGTTTCTAAATAGATATATGATTGAAAGCTTTTGGGGGGTAGGGGGTCACAAAATTACATTAGTTGGGAAAGAAAACATTTAGAAAAATTATAGATAAAAATTCAAATGCAGAAAATGCTACACTACAATCCATGGACTGTGTCCAGCAAGAGAAGGGCGTGTCTGGTGGGCAGCACCAGGCTTGCTGCTGCTAACTAAACTCCTTACCTCTCCCCAGCGCTTCCCCGGCTCTGGGGCACTCAGGGCAGCTCTGCTACCCAGCTGAGGGGGGCTGTCGCCCGCCCCCTGTTGCTCTGGGAGGCAGGCAGCACATATCTATGCAGCCCACACGAGCGCAGCATTACCATTCCTCGGGACTCACTTTTAACTCATTTCCCACTGCAGGTCAAGAAAATGAAATGTTCTCTCCGAGTGACACAGCCACGACGTGATGATGGTAGCAATCATGCAAAATGGGACAGTGACTCAGACCAGGCAGGACGGTTTGTCCGTGACCAACCTTCTGCTTAGCTCAGGGGCCTGGGTTCATCAGGGCTTCTCTGGAGGAGCGGGGACGTAGCATGGGTCTAGGTGACAGAAGCCGCTCGCCTGGACACCTGGCTGGGTGGGCACCGCTGGCTGGGGCTCCCTGAGGACATGGACAGCTGCTCCCTTCCTCCGCTCACCCCTCTGAACCGCGCAGCCACCTGACAGCCCCCCTGCTCTGGTTTCGGTGTCCCCCAGATCTGAGCCTTGCGAAGGCGCTGCCCCTGGGCTTCGGCCCGGGACAATGTGCCACCAAATGCGGCTGAACTCAGTGGCGTTTTCTCTCCCCTCACCCACACCCATGGGATTCATGGTGCAATTTACGAAGTGCTTGGCAAGCCTCATTTTCGCCATGTTTTCCCCTCCGTCTTGTTTGCTTCTTGCCCGGACTCTAATGGTGCAAACGTTTTTTCCTTTTGTGTAAATTCTAACTCTTTGTAGGAAGGCATCTTTTCCTCTCCTTGTCTGCACTGTTTAAAAGAGCACTGCACGATTTGCTCTTTCTAACGTTAACAAACTTTGATGCACACGTGACCGCAGGCCCTGGCCAGGCCGGGGCACCCTCCCCGGGGACAGGAACCATCCTCATGGTGGGGACACTGAGGTCGCGGTGCTGAGATCACAGGGTGTGGTCCTCACCCATGTGCGACCTGTGATTCCTGTCTTGAGTGCTGGTGACTTAGTTTTAATGACCAAGGGAGTATAAAAGGATTCCCATCAAATTCCATTCCTTAAGGTTTCACATCTAACGTCTACTGCGAAAAAATTTCAGAAGGAAAGGAATAATTATCCAACGTGGTTTATGGCTGGCTTGCAACTTGGCGGAAAACAGCTTTGGCCCAATGTTTGGTGTTAAATCAAACACCAGCATCCAGCCGTGCCGAGGACGGGATGTACTAAGCCACTGGCCAGAGTCGGGACCAACTTCAGCTACTAAACTGGCCACACAGATTTCTGCAGAAACCTGAGGGGACAGTCCAGAGGCTACAAAGGCCATCGCCGGTGCCCAGAGAACGGGAGAGCAGGAGCACCTTCGCAAGTCGGGGACAGGCTGAGTCTGAAGGGTTTGGGCTTGGCCTCCCAAAACAGGGCCAGCGTGAACCTCTACAAAATGGTGACAGGCGCCAGCTGTGTGCCCTGCACGGTCTTCAGCAACACAGCAGCGAGCACTGCACTAAAACGAAGCTTCCACCTCCAGCCCACAGCCGGGAAACAGGAAGAGCCGAGAGGCCTGCAAGCCTGGAATCCTGGTGGGGAATGGGGTGGGGTGTGAGGTTGGGGTCCCCTCTGCGGAGGACGGGAGGAAGTCTACTTTTCATTGCATGAGGTGCAAGCTTTCGGAGGCCTCTGAGCAAAGAAGGGATGCAATCCAGTTGGTACCTAGCAGGGTTATCTGGGCAGCAGGGGCACGGCCGACCACAGAGGGCGCGGCACGAAAACAGGGATGTCGGCCACAGGGCTGTCACAGCAGTGCACGCAGGTGACTGCAGGGCTGCAGTGAGGCGGTCGTGCTCTGACAGTGGGACCGTGAGTAGTCACTGCCACACTGGGTGGACAGGGTCCACATGCAGGTTTCCGGCAGGAGTCGCTGGAGAGGCAGAGTGGAAGGCCTGGAGGGCAAAGTCAGAAGCTCGATTTGGGAGCGTGGGGTCGAGCTACAGGCATCCAAAGGAGAGCAAGCAGGCAGCTGGACAGGCAGGAGACAGGTCCAGGCTTGGGCAACGCATTTCAGAGATGTCACAGCACTGCAGTGCCAGACAGGAGAGTCACAAGTTCAGCCAACCTGGGCCATTTAGTGACCTGGTGAGAATGAGCCTCAAAATTTATAAAAGGGTCTGGGAGGTCGCTTAGTGGGAAGGCGCTGGGTTCAATCCCCAGCACCGAGGAAAAGGAAAAGCTGCGACCTGCACTTAGGAGGGGAGCACAAAGCGGGGCAGGCAGGACGGGAAAGAGGGAGGTAGGGTGCGGCAGGGACAGGGAGGTCAAGGTCAAGGTCGAGGTCAGCATGGACAAAGAGAAGGCTCCTTGGAGAGTGGCCGGAGAGGACCCTGGGGGTCGTGGGCTCCTTTGAAGGTGGGAGAACCTATGGCACGATTGACTACGAACAAGAATGGGCCAAGGGAGAGGCAGATGCTGGCGATGCGGGGGAAGAGAGGAGGCGGGGTCACCCTGGGAGGGCAGGTGCGGGCGGATGGGCGGACGGGGTTCCGGGACCCTCACCACATAACCAGATGGAGATGAACCAGAGGAGGAGCAAAGGCGAGAGTGACCACTCTGACGCCAAGGCAGGACGGAGTGCCCAGGGCCCCGAGCCTGGCACAGGCGCCCCCAGGACAGCAGGGCCTCGGCGTCGGAGGTGGGCACAGCGACCCTGTTCCCACTGCACAGCCTTCCAAGGGTTCTGCCTTGCCAAGTCCCGGGGGAGGCGGAAGACCAGGCCCTCCCGCTGCTGCAGGAGCCGCCACCCACAGCGGCCCGGGAGCCCTGGTGAGGGCCCAAGAGGGCGACAGAGGCTGCAGCGGGGCTCAGAGGACCCCCAGATGGGGGGGCTCCAAGGTCACCTGCCAGCCCCACTCTCCTGGCAGGAAGGCACTAGGCAAAATGGCTTGGTGGCCCAATGGTAGATCAGCCGTGCTAAGCTAGGAGCACCATGGGGGCACCCAGGCAGGGAACCCTGCTTTCCCGGAAGGGGAGGGCTGGTGAGCAGCTGAAGGTTGAGGCCCATGAGGTCATGGTCCTGAGTCTGAATCGGAAGCCACAGGAACTGCAGGAACATAAGGGACAGTGCGGGGCGTGGCTGGAACAGGGTGCTGCTCAGACAGAGAGCACCTGAGCTGAACCCAGCAGCAAGTCCCCGCCAGCACACACAGGGCCAGCAAAGCATGGCCACGGTGCTCTGGTGTCTGGTGACAGGAACAACCGGAACTTCAGAGGAGGGAAACAACAGCGGTGGACAAGTCCATGGGGCGATAGGAGAAAAGTAGAAAACAAACCTGAAAATATATAAGAATATCACTTGTCCAACTGTGTCAGACAGACAGCCCAGTCCCAAAGAACACGCTAGTGAGGTGTGGCAGTGCACACTTGTAATCCCAGCACTCTGAGAGGCTGAGGCAGGAGTATCTCAGGTGCCAACCCACGCTAAGCAACTTGTGGACACCAGACAGCCCTGGCTCAAACTGGAAAAGGGCTAGAGATGCAGCCCCTTGCAAAGACTTTGGGTTCAACCCTATCTACCAAAAATAAAAACAGAAAGTAAAAGTAGCATTCAGCTTGTTGTAAAGGCTATTGTGAGATAGTCTGTTCATGTCTTGTGGCTCAGAGAATTAAAACTCCTCGCGGTCTGGAATTGTTTCCACTCCAACATTAACATCACACCTAATCGCAAAATGTCTCCAAGATTCTCCAGTTAAATTACCCATCACTCTTTTCCTTCCTGGGAATGCAAAGTCAATCACTACTCTTGGAATAATCTACTTTATGTATTATTTGTAACCTGATTATGTTTTTGGATTTATAACTCCTTCATTCCTCATTTCCTCTCCGGAGCATACAGAGCACGTACGACTTGCAAGTAATCATCAGAAACGCAGTTTTTCATACAAAACCGAGATACTGGATTGTTTGATATGTTCTCTAAAAATTAATCTACTTTTTTGTTTCTGTTCTAATTTGATGTCAGTTATTGCTCTTATTTATTGATGTGGCTGACGCCCTGTGGATAAGATGATCCATCAAAGGTTTATCCCTCGCTATCTGCACCGTAAAAGTCCCTAGAGAATTACTGGTGCTGTTATCATTCTGATGAAATACTTTCTTTTTGCCATTTGAACTTCTCAAATCATGGTCAAGTAATAAAATGAGGAAACAACTTGCCAATACTAAGATGTTGTCTGTGCGCCCCTTTCACATGAAGTGGGTAATCAATAAAGGGGATATGATTGGCTGCTTGTGAAATTAATGGTTTTTTGAGGATGACTTCGCTACAGGTGAAAGTTTCCAACAATTCCTCTGAAACCAGGCTCTGAAGTCATTAAAAGTGCAATCTGCTGCCCCACCAAGTTTCTTCCTGACTATACCCTTCAGGTCACTGTCTGACTTTCATTTAGCTCTGAATTCTTCCTCCTGGAGAAAGGACACAAAGATCTGTCTTTAAACCCCACTTCGAGCTCCTACTGCCACCTGAGATCTATCACTCACTCACCGTCTCATCAAAAAGCAAATTACTTAATAAACTCTAGAGATGCTTGTTGGAAGTATCAATATTTTTGAGGCTCAAAAAAATGTGCAAAGAGAGTGGTAAACTGTGAGCAGATGTGGAAGTATCCTCCACAGGGCCTTCGAGCTGCACAAAGTGGCCCCTGGGCACGTAAGGTTGCTCCAATTCAGCAGGCATTCAGTATTTCCCTGATGAAGTGCTGCAATACACAAGGTTTATCTCAGCTGTGGTATTCTGCTTATTCTAGAACAGACTCTTCTGTTACAAGGAGCATCAGAATCTCAAGCTGGGGAGCCCATGAAACAGACACGTGGCCGGGTAGGGCATGGACTGCAGGTCACAGGTCTGAGGTCAGACCTAGGAAGCTCCAGTGCCCCTGACCCCTGAGGACCTTCCCTCCCACAGCATGAATCGACACCCAACTCTGGGGTGACACATACGCGGATGATGGCAAAAAGGAGGAAAAAGTTAATTTCCTCATTATTTTTCAAACACCCTCTGATTAGTTTACCTTGTCACCTGGCCACTTTCTATGTGCATACTATTTGAAAATATCCTTTCATACAATTAAGAGGCAGAGCTGGTGGAACAATTCGATTCAGTATGAAGGAACTGGATGATCTCCATAATTGTAAAGGACTTGAAGTAAGCAGACCAATGGTTCAAGTGCTGCTAACTTAGAAGGGAAGAAGCGTAACTTTTTGAAGACTGGCTAGGCACCAGCAGCCGTACAGAACTTTAACGCGGCAGGAGGCACAGTCTCTGCTGCTGTGTGCATGAGCAGAGTGGAGACAGACGCCGTCAGCTGAGCTGGGCTGCTTGAAGTTGCTGGGACAGGAAATCACGTGTGTGGGGTCTGACCGTGAAGCCTCCACCATGAAAGAGAAAGCTGGGGTGATGACCGCTAGCTCTGGAAGGCAAGGCTCAGATCTAAAATGATCTCTGTCAGGCGTAAAGAGGAGCCTGAGAGAAGACTGGGAGGTAAACCTGCAGAACTATGCCGCAAGGAGGCAAACGCCCTGACACGGAGACCAGATGAGTGTCTGAGGACTCCGCTGGCCACGCACAGGAGAGCAGTGTGGGCTCCGGGGCCTTCCCAGAGTACTTGGGTCAGCGTGGAGTCAGAAAGGGGATCGCAGAAAAGGAGCCCAAGTGTTCAGGGAGTAGCAGAGAGACACCCTGAAGGCGGAGAAAAGGGACTGGGCTCATTTATCTAACAGGAGAGGGTGGGCAGGCGTCTGGCCCGGTGGGCCCCTGGAGGTTTCCAAGACCAAAGACCATTTCTTAACCTCTTTGACTCCCAAAGATCAATGACGGGCCGAGTCCTTGTGCAGTAAGTGTCTTAAAACAGGAGACGTTAGGAAGAGAACCACGCAGCCATGCGATCTGCACACGGAACCCAGCGCCCTGTGCGTGCTCAGCAAGTGCTGACCATGCGGTGACACCCCAGCCCAGAGCAACACTTCCGAGCCTACGGACAGAAAAGCAGAGCTTGGGTTTGGAAAGGGAGAGGCTGAGAAGGCTCCCGCTGTGCGCCCACACTGCGCCTTGGACCCAGGGAAGGGCAGAGCAAGCGCTGGAGTCTGGCTGTACAGGGACATACCAACGTCCAGCACAGAAAACTGACCAAGGAGCTCCCCTCCGACTCTGCGCTGAGGGACAGGGACAGCTCAGGCTCGCACTCGCCCCTGCCTAATCTCCAGCAAACCAAGAGTCCGCTGCGTCTGTCTGCCATCACCGTTTCCCTCCTCCTTCTCCCTGGAGCCTGGTTCCTCCTCTGCAGCCCTGGGGATCGTCCTAAATAACAACTCCACCAGGCACTCTGTCATTTAAAAACCAAAACCACAACAGAGGCTTCCAAGGCCTGGGTCAAAGGCCACCACCGTCCCTGAGCTGACGCTCCTCTCTGTGTCTGCCTCCCTTCTCCCGCCATCTAAAGGGGGTGCTCAGCTTTCCCCGCCCACCCTGGCCTTGGTGCCTGCCGCTCCCTGCCTGTCCTTGCAAGACCACGGGGCCCACTCGGGCTCCTGACTGCTGGCTCTGCGGAGAGCACCGTCTTCCTGCTGACACCTAGGGCGGTGCCTTGTGTCCCTAAACCCTCCTGCATCGCACTGCCTAGCCTCAGCCCTGACTCCAGTGATCCGGGCATCTCCTTCCTATCACGTTCCAACCGGCGAGCTCCTCAGGACCAGCTGGCTGTGTTCATCTCTAAACTCTGACCAGCTGTCCACTGCAGAGGTGAGGACAGGCTGGCCAAACCAACGGCTTCAAAGCAAACCTCACCATACTTCTCCCGTTATGATCTGTGTCTGGATGTCGCCCCACAGCCTCATGCGATCATGGGGGGGTGGGCTTTTCAGAGGCCACTGGATCTAGAGTTTGTGAATGATTCACGGTCCAGTCCTCCCACCCAAGGATTAAGGGTGTGAGTGCTACACTCGCCTAGGGCAGGAAGCCTGCAGACAATATGAAGTATAGAAGGAGGCTTGCCCCCGCTCCCTGATTGCTTCTGCTGTCTCCCACGGCCACGGACTGCTGCCCCTCTGCCATGGGCCGCTCTGCCTCGGAGCCAGCCAGTTATGGACTGGGAGGTACAAACCACAAACTGAGCTAAATAAACCTTTCCTCCTTGAACTTTGGGCATCAGGTATTTTATCTAAGCAATAAGAAGAGTAACTGCGACATCCTGACTCCCCCTCGGCACCCCTCTCACAGCCTCACTAATCTACTTCCTGTTTATATGAACATTTGTAGACCCTGGGCCATGGGCATAAAAGGAAATGAAACAGAGGGAAGAGAGGCAGTGGAAAGGAAAGACCAAAATAGGTTCACTTCCTCCACTGATGCCCAGGACTCAGAGAGGTCCATGAGCAGGGGGCACGGGTGACCTCCCTTGGCCACAAAGATGACACGCCGGCAGAGAAGGCCTGTGTCTGAAGACAGACTCACTGTGGAGGCCACGGGGTGGCCAGAGAAGCCCAGGTTTTCTCTGTTCTCTGATGACAGAGAAAAGTCTTTACTGGGAAATTTACTGGCCAAACTTTCATCAATGATAAAATGAGATTAATAGAAAGAAAGCATGAAAATAAATACTAGTGGCAAAATGTTATATTCCCAGTACTCTCAGCAGTGACATATATATCTATCAGTGGCAGGAAAGTTAACTGGGTACACATCAGGGAGACAGGAAATGCGGAGCTGTCAAGAATAAAGTGCTGGGAACTCAATACTTGTGATGATTCAGTAGATAGAGATCATTTCTCATGCTCATATATGGAATTTGTTTTAGGAGTCTTTAACTTTTTGCTGAGAGTAATTACAGTGGTACGGTATCCTTGGAAGGAGAAAACAGAAGCACCTAGATGATTAGGCCAACAGGATACAAATTCGTAAGAATAGTTTCATCTAATAAAATGATTACTTGAATCCCATGATCCTGCTTTGGGAACATTCTCCAACTTTCTTATTATTCATAGGAAAAGAAGGCAGAAGTATGAATAATTGCCTTTAGTCAGTCCCTACAACAGCCAAAAGACACATGGAACTCACTGTGAGCTGGACTTTACCTGCAAGTGTTGCACTTGTAAATAGCAGACACTGATGTCTAAAGAAATTATTCAGATAGGGTGAATCAAAAAATCAGCAGTATCACAAACTTTCCTTTGTCTCTCAGCACGTTTACTGTAAAGACTACATATAAATATATGTATATCCTTCAGTGAAGCAGACAAAAATTAAATCATTGCAAACACAACACCTACACAAAATCTCAGACACAAGTTGATATGACAATATGTTTTGAATAAGAGCTCTAACTTGAATAAACTGTATTACTAATTAATAAAAACCATAATTAATAGCTGCCCCATTAGCAAAACCAGTATATGAGTGACACAGAGCAAAGGGAGCATCCATTACATCACTCCAGTGACAGACTGCTCAGATAGCTGCTGCAATATAAAGGGAGCTCATCAGAGGCACTGATGGATGTGCTAGGCACACGCCATTTACAACTCCAAACCAGGTGCCAGCCTGATTTTCAAGTATTCTCAGAGATAATTATTTACAGCTCTAAAAATGAAAACATGTTGGAAAAATCTCATAGCTGTGCCCAACAAACTGCTTTATCTTTTATATTTTAGCAACTTAATACTGAGTGCCCACAACCACTGTCCTGTGAGCTCATGCACCATTGTGCTGATGGACTCCACAAAAGACCACCCTCCCATGATTTCTTTAGAACAGATGTGACTTACGGGGCAATGCAAAGAAAAGCGCCCCTATTATGCCAAGAACAAGGGGTAGCAAGGAGCCCCTGTGGCCAGGGGCAGCCTGTGGCTGTTTTCAGTTCTCTAACTCCAGAGAAGCGCAGACCTGACTTTTCGCTGCTTTGAGCTATGACTGCTTCCAGTGAAGTAGTGGTGTTTGTAAATGCAGTATATGTCACCCCCATGAGGTGACAGCCCAGGTCCTGCCAGTGCTGTTTATGACCCAGGACAGGGAGGTGTGGCAGCCAGATGGGGGTGGGGCTTGTTACAGGGTCTCCCGTACAGGACAGTGATGTCTCTGGCATGCTGCAGGCTGGAGGAGACACGGCATGCACGTGGTGTTGATGGAGACAACGCCCATGTATCTGCTGGGAGAAATCTACTCTCTCCCCGTTAGTTCAACAGTGAGCCTCTCTGAAGGGCTGTAGGCTCAAACTGGTGACAGGAAGCCAGTGTCTTCTCTTGAAAGCCTCCAGTGCCGTAAGTAATCCTATGCCACAACGAAACCAGCTCAGCCACGCAAGAAGCAGGGCCGTTTCCTCTGCCCCCTCGCTGCGTGCATCGCCACCTTCGCGGTCCCGCAGCCCACGTTGAGGTTAAGAAGCAGGGAGCTCCCCACAGGACAGAGACACAGCGGAGACTTTCAGACTGAGATCCACAGCAACCCCGACCCTTCTGTGCGAAGTGTGCACTTTCCCAATCCCGGTGCAGGACCTAGACCTGCTGCGTGGACCACTGCATTACAATTGGGATGGGAATTTTAGGTCCAGATGCCGACCTGACAGGTTGGAAGTCTGCCCCAAGCAATGTGCCGCGGGGGTTAGAAAATGACCCAGGTCTACTCCTGAGGAGCCTCACCCTTCCTTGGGAGCTGGGGAAGGGAGACAGAGGTGGTGACTCTCCGCTCTCATGTCAGTTATGGGGGTGCAGGGACAAGCACTGGGGAAGTCAGCTGGGTCCCTCTCGGCCCAGCCCAACCTCGAAATGTCTCCAAAATCCACAGTTTGGTCTTTCTAAAGAAACCATGCCGAAGATGCACTTTTTTCTTATGATATTAATTTTTTTAAAAATACAAACCATGTTTTTACATTACTTATTGTCAAGGGAAGGGCATGCACTGGAAGACGCACCACGTCTGGTATCAAAGCTCCAGGAAGCCCTGGCTTCCCAGTGGACGGTGCCTGGGCAGGAACGTGGCTGGATGGCAAACAGTCAGCAGCGAACGCTGTCCCACTGTGTCCCTCAGGACGGCCTCCCGGGCAGGCCGCTAGGCGCACCACAGCTTCAGGGTAAACCAGATGCAAAGCCAATGTCCAGACTGCCTCCCCCAAAAGCATCAACGGCCATTCTAAAAGTACAGAAGTGGGGACAGTTTGCGTGCGTGCATGTGTGTGTGCATGTGTGTACATGTGTGCGTGCATGTATGTGTGTGTGTAGGCAGTTATGTGGGGGGGTGTGAGTGTGTGTGACAGACTTGGGGGAGATTTTTTCACATACTGCAATTTTGAAAGTCAATTTTCAAAGGTTTTGGGACCCGCTCTCAGCCCGCTAGAGAGTGGCTGGACAAGGCTAAAGGGAGGGGAGGCCTCTCTGCACAAAGAACTCTGCCCTTTGCCCTTTCACTCACCTGGCCTGACTTCTCTCCTGGTTCTTTTATGAAGCCTGTAAAACATTTAAAATAAAAACCCCTTCTTCCCAAAGAGGTGTCATTTATTCTACTTCCTTCCTTGATAATTTCCTGACTTGCTTCCTTTTCTGCACCTGCTTATCTTAGGATGAAGAAGGAAATTCTGACCTGATTTCCATTCCAACTAAATATACTGGGTCATGCCTAGGAATATTTACAAAGAGTACTCGCAAACACTATGCATTTTACAGAAATATAAAAATATTCATTTCCAAGACAGACTCGTCCAGACTCAACCAAAAAGTTAACCACGGAGCAGCACCACGTGACCTTCCGCGCATAAATTCTGCACGAGATTGACAGGACTCTCGGCTGCGAACCTGTCAGGATCCATCTCGAAGCCTTACATTCTAAACTGTGGGGACAGTTTTTCTAAAGTAAATAAGGGGATGGAAATCAAAACATCACCACTGGGGTCTGTCAACAGCAATTGATAAGCAATTGACAAGTGATAAGCAATTTACAGGCGTGCCAGCCACTGGTGTGAAGGGGAGGAGGGACAGGAATGGACCTGTTCCTTGGTGTTGGTCCGTATTTAAAAATTCTCCAGGTCTTCCCAGACTGCATCAACACCAAGGACGTGTTAATTTTACAACAAAATGGAAATGATATATTTCTTTACAGAGAAGGAAGGATACTTTACAATTCAGTCTTCAGTTATTTTTTTTAAATACAGGCACATTGCATCTTTTACCAAGATTAGCTTAGTCTGAGCTCAAAACTTCCCAGTCAGCATCCTTTTCAGACATGCACAATACACCCGATTAATACCAAAACAAAAACGTACGTTTCTCAAAGCCAATTTCAGTTTCTGCTTTTCAGGCCAGAAGACTGTACAACAAGCAAATAAAAGATAGTTAAGTATATTGTTTGGTTTTCCTTTATCATATTCCTGATAGGAAGAAAAAAAAACACAGAAGGATACTGAAAATGAAATTGTGTGTCTATATTGAATATCTTTCACATACTATTCTTAGGAGTATGTAACAAAAATGGCAAATAATACTCTTTCAGTATAATCTACAGTTTTTAAAATACATTATTTCTAAAATCGAATACTTGACATTTGACTCAGTATTTCATTCCAAAAAGTGACAGGTGGAAAGGAACGCAGTCTCCACCGCACTCCTGGGTCCCCTCGCCAATTTCTTGCAACCATTCTATTTTATAGGTGAAACTGCCACAGAAAAATGACAAATATAACACATAAAAGAACAAAAAAGGGCAATAAATCAACAGTGACACTACGGCCCATTAAAATACAGTCAACTGACATTGCAGAAAGAATAAAATTTCCCTCTCACTTTGCATTCTTTCTAACTGGAAAGCAAATTCCAGAATCCTCAAGCAACTTTCATAAGGTGCTGAAATTCCAACCAGATCTCATTCACATTGTATCCTGACCTCTAGGGCCAAGAAACATAGCACTGAGGCCCCGTCACTGTCCACAGCAAAAGCCCATGGCAGTGCACAGAAACTGCCGACCGTCCATCACTGTACAACGCTGCACCTAACCAAAACCAAGCAGCAAGGCAGCTGGGAACGGCAGGTTTAATTTAGCCACTACTTCCAATGCATTCATTACCTACACAGACTTGGTTTGGTCATTTGTATTGACAAGGAAGCATAAAAAGGAGGCATTTCCTTCTTGCCATTTTGACCAAAAATTCTTTAAAAAGGATAAATCAAAGCATACTGGAAATGACTGCAATATTGCAAACATCATGTTTTATAGTACAATTGAATTCATGTTAACCCATTTGTTTACCCATTTGTGAGTATTACTAGTAGTTCAAGAGTAAACTGGTTGAAGTGAATTTATTGAACTGATCTTAACAAAGGTCAAAATCCTTGAGATCAGAAGCACCCGTTACACTTCTTAATGCAAAACTAATTACATCCCAATCTCTCCAAAGGAACGAGAAACTCAATGACATAAAGGGTGGGTGGATGGATGGATGCTTGCCTAGAAAAGCAGCTGGGTAATACTCAGGGGACAGCTCCCACAGCCAAGTATGTCAGGGACTCAAAGTACAACTTGGACTTGGGTCAGAGCTCAGTGGTATGCATTCATAAAGCTGTAAAGAGAAGCCAGCAGAGGTGGCCCCAAAACTCTTGGTCCGGGGCACCTCCTACAACCCTGCATATCCTAACTGCAGTCACAGTTGGATGCTCCACTGTGGCAGGGATATTATTTTAAAAGAAATTAGAAATTAGTTCATGGCTTCTGTGGAATTTTCTGTCTTACGAATGACTTCACTCCATCAGAAAATAATAGTCTTTGAATGCCTTTCATGAGCGACACACTTGAGTGACAGGCTATGGAAAGCATAAAGCTACATAAAATATGAGCCTTGTAACAGCAGATAAATATTTCCATGCATGCGTGCACTTATGCTATAGTGAATGCAGTTGGCAGGCCCATCTGACACACCCTCCTGGGCAGAATCCGACGGTCTGCAGCTCGGCCTGGTATGATCTCGCCTTGGCGTTAATAAACTCGGACCACGGTGCTGAGTGTGGTTACCCTTTATCCACTGGGATTCACACGCAGAGCGCAGTGAAGAGCTTCCGGCCAAACTGAGGCAGATTTCTTTGGGCGTGGGATGAATGGAACAAGTCCAGGTCAGAGGGATCCCGACAGTTCCTCGGATATGCTTTGTCCTGTCCCTTCCCTTCTTGTCACTTGCTCACCCAAGCTGGCCACAGGTGACCTGTTACCCAAGCCCAGGGCTCTCTGTAGTGACTGGAATTCAGCTCTCACTGGCACTTATGGTCACTTGGTTCTTTTGGACTACATTGTTGGGTGGTCTTCCATTTCTTAGGGCTCTAGTTTCCGCCTTCTGGTCTTGTTCATCTCCCCTCCACTACCTTCGGCGTGGCTGGAATGTATGGGGTAAACTTGATCCTATTCGACGCTCATCCGAATCCTCAACTGCTTCCCGCTGTGGGTGGGATGGAGGCCAAGGCCCCCCTGGACACCCCAAAGTCACAGCGGGCCTCTGCTGCCTGGACACCTGGCCGCTCCCCTGCACACACCCCTGGTCTCCGACCTCCGGCTTTCATTCCTTCCAACCAGCCACGCGCTGCTCACCACAGGCCTCCAGCCTCCACTGCGGTCCCACTGCCGAGGTGAAGTCTGCTGACCGTCCCACCCCGCAGCACGCCGGGCTCCTGGCCACTCAGCACTGCGGAGCTGTGGTCTGAGTCGCATCTTCAGCTTACAAACACAGAGCCCTGGGCCCCACGGCATGCGTCCATCTGCACGCTGATGCTGTCGTGTCACGGTCTGCACCCGGCCAGGTGCCAGGGCGGGCGGAGGGCCATTCAGACAGGACTAGGGTGGGGGTGACACAGGCTGACAGAAGGGGCAGGCTCATCTAAAAAGCCATTCAGCCTTCCTCACGACTTTTGCCCAAGAAGAAATAGCTAAAATAAACTGATTTTTTTTATTACTGGGTTGAAAAACCACTGGTTTATTTTATTTCCAATGGAAAAGTCCACTGAATTTACACACATGTATTTTATATATCACAAAGAAGAGATATATTTTATGTTTGAGTAAACTAACATGAACCAAAAAATAGGGAAAATAAACCAAGTCTGAAAGATTCCGACTCTCAGTCAACAGTGATGAAGGTGTACGAAAACCCAGGAGCCCGCTCACGGGGCGGCTGCTGCTGCGCCCACTCAGAGCGTTGGCGGTGCCTGCGAGTTGCACCGGAACACGACAGCCGCTTGGGCACACCCTGGGGTGGACATGGGCCTGCTGGGACCCGGGCACGGGGACCGAGGGCCAGCACGACACTGCCCCCGGGGACGTGCAGGGAGCCCACTGTGGGTCAGTCTGGCACGGGCTCCTAGTCCAGCATGAGCACCCCAACCTGAAACGCTCTGAAGCTGGAAACTTTCCGAGCACCACGGCGCCACAACGAGGAAACTTCACACTGCGAGACTTTTCTTCATGCACAAAATTACTACAAACATTGTGCAAAAGCACCTTCAGGGAAGGTATGTAAGACGCAGAGGAGACAGAAATGAGTTCTGCATTTAGACTTGGTTCCCATCCCCAGAATGTCTCATTATGTGCACGGAAACGCTCCAAAATCTGAACAAACTGGAAGTCAGAAGCATGACTTGTCCCACGCATCTCGGTTAAGGCACACAGAACCTGCAGGATGAAGCTGGGGGACAGAGCACACAGAGTGGCTTGGTGTCCTGGAGAACCAGGAACAGCACGCGGATGGGAGGGAGTAACAGGGACGGCGGCCAAAGAGAGGCCGCAGCCCGCCTGCAAGGTGTGCTACGCTGCGATGGGAAATACGGGATCTGCTCTGAGCAGAGAAGCGATGGCTTCGGGATGGGGAGCCATGTGACTGGATTTCAATTCCAAAACACTCAGCCCGCCTGCTCCGGGGTGGGAGGATTAACAGGGAGGGATGGCTAAGGGACCAGGCTAGGCTCAGGGTGGGGTGGTGGCCGGGGCAGATGAGAGACCCTTGAATCCGGTATATGTTTTGGAAGGAGACCTAGCAAGACTGGCTTTGTGGAAAACTTCAAATCTGGATGAGAAACTTTCCAACAAATCTCAATAAAAGGAGATACTGTCATATCTTTTCATCTGAAGACTCATGTAGAACCACGGCGGCATTTTTGGAGAGCTTCACTGTGTAGTGTGCAACAGGACATCTTCTGGGGTCAGAACACAGTAACGAAGACCCCTGCCCATGGGGAGCGTGTACCCTAATGAGGGGTGACAGACAGCAGCCGGGCAAGGGCACCAAGTGCAGGACCAATGGGGAGAGGGTGGTGGCAGGCATGGCGTCAGGACTGACTGCCCTGAGCAGCTCACATCTTGGTCACTTTTCTCATCGCTGGGACATAGCACCCAACACCCAGAACTTAGAGGAGACATTTACTTTGGCTCCTGGGTTTTAGAGGTTTCAGTCCACAGTTGACTGGCTCCAAGGCAGAAGGGGTGTGGAGGAATAGGTGTGGGTAGAGGCAGCTGCTCATCCCACAGCCATCAGGAAGCAGAGAGAAAAGGGAGCACCCCCCTTCCAGGTCACCCCAAGTGACTCGCCTCTTCCAACCAGGCCTCGCCTCCAGCTCTGAACTCATCAGTGCCTAATCCAAGGATGAGTACAGCACCCAATGATCCAGTGCCTTCTTAAAGCCCCACCTCTGAGCACGGGAGCCCTTGGGAGGCGTTCTAGACCCAATCCGTAACAGGTGGGATCTGCCTGCGCCTCCATGGAGAAGGCGAGGGAAGCAGATACCCAGGCAAGGGGTTCTGAGCAAGGAAAATCTAGAGCCAAAGCTCGAAGCACACCATGGGCCTGACCGATGCTATGGTTTCTGTAAGTGTCCCCTGCATGCACATGCTTAGGTCTTGGTCCCAAGCCTGTGGTGCTACTGGAAGGTGGTGGAATCTTTATCAGGTGAGCCCTGGTGGAAGCAATTATGTATGCGCTGCCACAGACTTAGAGCCACTGGGCCAGTGACCATGGACAGAACCTTCCAAAACTGTGAGCCAGAATAAACCTCTCCTTCTTGTAAGTGTACTGTCTCAGATATTATGTCACAGTACCTAAAACCTAGCAGAGTAGATATGTTCAGCCAACCATGGAGGTGGGGTGGTTTGCAGTTTGAGGGCTATGAATTGAAGCAGAGGAAAAGAAGATTAGAGGAGTTCATAAAGGAAGATGACTCCACCCAGGTTAAGGCCTTGCGGGCCAGCATAGGGACCAATATGAAGACCTGAAAGGTAAATGGTTAATTTTGCCAAAGAGTTCTAGTTTTACCATATAACTGTCATTAAAAAGCCTCTGTCATCAAAGATGATGATAAATGTATGGAAAGACACAGGGACCATAAAAAATCTAATCTGGGAATTTCAGGTGCATTTGAAGACTTCACATATAGCAATGTGGCACCATGATTCTGTGAGGAAATAACTCTACTTAATAAAGCACGCTGGCCACCTGGTTATTTGTCTGGAGAAAGACATACCAGTCCCCTAACAATACTTCATATTATATTAACAGTAATTTCTAGACAATTCAAGAGCTAAATATACAGAACACTAAGAAAATGTGTAAGAAAATTCATGACAGTGATGGGAAGATCTCAAGTAAAACAAAAACCTTGGAGAAACAGAGAAAAATGGAGTTACAGTTCATAAAAATGGAATCTATGCCAAAGGACACAACAAAGTCAGAGCCACAGTGATGCAAGGAAAAGATCACGAACAGATCTCTGTGACCCAGTGCATGCAGCCACCAGCAATGTGAGGAAGGACTCACGAGCCAAGGCCACCCCAGGACAGGAAAGAGGACGCCATGAGGAGAGGAGGAGGGAAGGTCAGGCCAGTCCGCCCTGGGCATCTGCACAATACTCAGGTCCCGGATTGGGGTGGAAAGCAGAAATCTGTCCCACAAACAGAAGGAAGCACCGTGGTGGGGTGGGGCCCACACAGGCACCCACCACTTCTCCAGCCACGCCTGGAAGCATGGAAGGCTGCAGTGCCAGGCAGGTGATGGGATGTGTCGGGGGTGGGGAGCCCAGGGCCACCGAGACCCAAGGGAAGGCACTCAGGATGTCAGGCTGGGTGGAATCCACGAGGTCTGAAGGCCCTGGGGGAAACCCAGTGGTGACAAGGTTCCCACCACCATAGCCTTCGACTCGAGGGAATGTGGACTTCTGGGGTATGAAGGGCATCTTGTCTCTGCCTGCTTCTTCTTCCTGCTGGTAAGATGCAGCAGATGCAGCGATATTTCTTCCTTGTGGGGCTAAGGGAGGGGGTCTCAGGGTTGTAGCATGGTATCAGGACTCACAGGGGGTCTCTATAAATGCCATGGCTTCCTGTTTCCCTCAGTGGGGACCTACTTTGGTGGCCTCCATGTCTTCACTTATCCACCTACCCATCCATCCATTCATCCAAACATCCATCCATCCAATCATCCATCCACCCATCCATTCATCCATCCACCCATCCATTCATCCATCCAATCAGCCATCCATTCATCCATCCAATCATCCATCCATCCATTCAATCATCCATCCATCCATCCATCCAATCATCCATCCATCCATCCAATTATCCATCCATCCATCCA
>RJWM01032729.1:0-21247 GCA_004363535.1 Dasyprocta punctata | reverse complement strand
CACTATGTTCAGGTTTTTTACAAAAGCACATTTATTGTGCATAGGTGTACACACCTGTAATCCCAGCCTTCGGGAGGCTGAGGCAGGAGGGTTATAAGTTTAAGAGCTACCTGGGCAACTTACTGAGACTCTGTCTCAAAATAAAAAATGGGAGTGGGCTAGCTCAGGGCAAAGGCCTTGGGTTCAATCTCCAATTTTAAAAAAAGCAGACTAAGACCTTTTGTTTCAAAGGAGGTAGTACTGTGTTTGCCCAGGTAAGCACAGCTTTAATAAGTACATTGTGTGCAGTATATGACTACTGTTCTTTTTTTTTTTGGTACAGGGGATCAAACTCACAACCTCACACCTGCCAGGCAGGCGTTTATGCCGCTGAGCTAAATCCCTGGCCCATGACTTCTATATTTGGTAGAAGTCAGTATCATTTGTGCTTTTCTAGCACAAATCTCTTTCTTCATCAGTGCCTCTCAAACTTTCATATATTTAATAAATCACCTTAGGATCTTGTTTAAATGCTAATTCATGTTTCTAAGGTCTGGCATTGACCTGAAACTGCATTGCTGCCTTCTTTTTGCTTCACTTTTCTTCTTTATTATATCCTGAGAACACATGCAGGGCGTTGCTCATGCTAAGCACACACTGTACCACTGTCCAACACCCCAGCCCTGGACTCTGCATTTCTGGTTTGTTTGTCTGTTTTTGGCTTTTGGAGACAAGGTCTCACTGTGTAGTACAGGCTGGCCTTGAACTCACTATGTAGTCCGGGCTGGCCTGGAATTCATAGTGATCCTCCTGCCTCAGCTTCCTGAGTGCTGGAATTTCAGGCATGCACCACCAGGCCCAGCCTGCTTTTGTTTTAAGGTTAGGTCTTGCTTTGTTCAGGCTGGACTTGAGCTCACTATGTAGTCTAGGTTGGCCTCAAACTCACAGCAGTCCTGCTTCAACCTCCCAAGTGATGAGATAGTAGATGTGCGGCACCACACCCAGCTAGATTACACATTTCTGACAGGCTCCCTGGGAATTTCAGTGCTGGTCTGTGGATAATCAAGAGTAGAAGTTTCTAAATCACTTCTGTTTTGCTTTGAGTACAGGTGCTGAATCGGTTCTCCTCGGCCCCCCTCATTCCGCTCCCAACCCCTCCCATTATTCCAGTACTACCTCAGCAATTTGTTCCCCCTACAAATGTCAGAGACTGTATCCGCCTTCGGGGGCTTCCCTACGCAGCCACTATAGAGGACATCTTGGACTTCCTGGGGGAGTTCTCCACAGATATTCGTACACACGGGGTTCATATGGTACTAAATCACCAGGTAAGAAAGTCGCTTATTAGAAAATGCATTTGCTTATTTTTTCCGGAGATTAAAGGCTGTTTTACTAAAAGAGTGCAAATAGTCTTTAGTTTTATATTAAGTCTTTAAGAAAAGATTTAACTGTAAATGTAAGAAGTATTTCAGAAATAAAGTACTCCAGAAAGAATACTGTCATTATTATGATAATTCAAATTCAGTGCTCATTCACTCATTGCATTAAAATCCATCCCATTCTTGGTGGCATCAGGTTGGAGCCAAGTAGGTCATCAGTGTATACAACCTTTTCCTGTCTTGGCTACTGAACTGTGCGACTCCAATGCTTCGTGTGCTAAGTGAGGAACTGCTAAGAAGCCTTTACCGAAATCTAATTGTGTTCTTTCAGTGTGCCACTGTCACCTGCTTTCTGGTTAAATACAATGTCATATTAGTTCCCAGACAATTTACCAGTATTTTTTGTTAATCTGGACAAAAATTCTATAACCTCATAAGGCAAGTAGTTCTAATTAAAACTTTGGAACTCTACTAAAAGGGAAGTTGTGTTAAGTTTTGAAAATCTTTTCTGAGCATTGATGGGTTGAATGTAGGCTAATATTAGAAATACTGATTTTTTTCCTCACTACTAATTTCCCATTTCTTTTTGCTTAGAGATTTGGTCACGTTCATAACTAATCTTGCCTCACTGGAAGCACAGAGTACAGAAATCAGAAATTCAGTGCCAGCACAGAACACTCATTCTAACTCTTAAATTAATGTTACGCCATATACAGGACCTTTTAATCTGATCACCCTGTGTCTCATGCTTCACTGATAGGAGTTTATTTTTATATTATTTTATTCTTGTGGCACTGGAGATTGAATCCAGGGCCTATGTACTGTGCTGTATCCCAGCCCTTTTTTTAAATCTTGAGATTTGTACCTTGCTGAGTCACTAAGTGTCACAGGCTAGGCTAAAATTTTTGTATCTTTCTGCCTCGGCCTCCCAGCGTGCTGGGATTATAGGCCAGTGCCACAGTGCCCAACTGAATTATTCCTTTTTGAGTCGCCATGTCTAATAACCCTGGGGCCTTTAGTGTTTAGTTAACGGCAGTAGACAGGGCGTTGCCTCTTTGGTCCTGGGTGATTGCACGGGAGAAGAATGCTGCTACAAACTCTTGGTGGCCTGGGAGGTGTTAGGTTTTCATCTTGGACTAGGGTTGTTGCTGATTTCCTTGGTCTGTAACTCTTATGGTAACTTGCATGGTAATAATTTGGACCAAATATTTCTTAAGAGACTTATAGAGAAAACTAAAATAAGGAAACAGGCTTCTAAACTGGTTGTGTCTCTTCCTCCCCCATGTTCATGCTAAATAAACAAAACTGAAGTGTTCTCTGTGTGAAACAGAAATCTACAGACTTGGCTTTAAATAAGAAATTTTAGCCTGGGATATAGCTCAGCGGCATAAGCACTTGCCTGGCAAGTGCAAGGTCCTGAGTTTGATTCCCAGAACCAAAAAAAAAAAAAAAGAAAACTTTTAGCAATTATTATTAGCAGTGCCTCTGGACCCCTGTTGGAGCAGAGCAAGTTGAAGGGGGAGGTGGAAGCAGCGGGTGGGCAGGGCACCTGGCCAGTCGTGGTGCAGCTCCTGCCGGCCTTCGCCGTCCCTTGGAGCGGGCACCTCACCCAGCCAGCAGCATTTCTACCGAGGCCTCGGATAGGGAGAAGGGAGGTGCGTGGCAGGGCTGTGACAGACAAGCGCTGGGAGCCACAAGGCGGCACTGGTTTGTTCAATTTCCTGTAGGAGGATCTGTAAAGCTCTAATACTGGTTCTGTTACTAGCTTTTCTCAATCCAATGACATTTAATCGGATTTTTCAGGAGGGGAAAAAAAATTTCAATATACAATCCCATATTTTGAAAGCTGCAGTCACAAGGAGACCCTTTCAAAACCTGTAAATCTGATACTAACTTAACAAACCAAAAAAAGGATCACTTTCAGGTACGAGCTCTCAAAACTGTTTCTTCAAGGTTTTGTGGGCCATTCTGGTGGTGAG
Organism: Dasyprocta punctata; assembly: GCA_004363535.1. NCBI lineage: Eukaryota > Metazoa > Chordata > Mammalia > Rodentia > Dasyproctidae > Dasyprocta > Dasyprocta punctata. The sequence goes on along the minus strand of RJWM01032729.1, from coordinate 17,910 downwards.
GTGACGCGATACGAGTCCAATCACCCAGACTTTGTGGCTAACCTGACTCTGCGATGGGCGATTGTCACTTTGCATGTTCCGCAGGCAACCGTTTCTTTCCTCGTTGAGGGAGACGGTCTCTTTGTTTTTATTCTTCCCCCACACACTCAGGGCCGCCCATCCGGAGATGCCTTTATCCAGATGAAGTCTGCAGACAGAGCATTTATGGCCGCGCAGAAGTGTCATAAAAAAACGATGAAGGACAGATATGTGGAAGTCTTTCAGTGTTCAGCTGAGGAGATGAACTTTGTGTTAATGGGGGGCACTTTAAATCGAAATGGCTTGTCCCCGCCGCCATGTAAGTTACCATGTAAGTTTTTCTTGGGTCTTGGCTCTGTTCTACGCTGTGTGCTGGTAGGTGCTTCAGCTGCTTTCATAACTTTCTGTGCCCCTGGTTCTCTTGGAGGCAGGCAAGGTGGTTATACCTGAAATCAGTAGCATCTGGTAATCATTTTAAGACCTTGGTTGTGGACACCATAATTAGAGACGCTGCACATCCTCCTTTTAGATTACATTCTTGCTTTTCCAGGGGTAAGCAGTTGATTTCTGAAGCTTAGTGTGCTCCCCATAAGCACTGACTCTGAGAGGCAATCTGGCTATGTAGATACTTGAATACGCATTTAAAGGTCAAATATAAGTATAGCTGGATCCTTTTTTTTTTTTTTTTTAAACACATTAAGTTTTAAGAAGGATGAGTTGATGCCCGTTTTTTATCTTTCTGTTTTTTGAAAATGATAACCTGGGCAGTATTCCTACTGCTGCTGCCCAGGGTATCTGGAATGAACAAGTTAGTAAAAACAAAAAATAATAATAGTAATAAAATATATATATGCGTTATACATATGTTTGTGTGTATGTATATATAAATGCGTAAATGAATTAGCCAAAGTTTCCATTGGATCACAGGATCAGTGCTTAATTACAAGCCATGCTCTTGCTCATCAGCAGCTGGGTGCAAGCTGTCTGTAATCCTGTTGGAGAGGAATAAGCCCTGTGGTCCAGAGACCAAGTTGTAGTTAGCGACTGTGAAACATTGCAACTTCGTGTTAAAACTCGAGTCTTCCTATGCAGTTTTCGCCTTTAAGTTGCACATACCTCCTAGGCATGTTGGGTATGTTTGAAGAGCTTGGTACTTGGAATACAGCTCAAAGATAACTGAGAAAGTAAACTGCATGTATGTGCTTGATTCCAATTAAGTGGGCAATATTAGGAGTTTCGTTTTACTTTGTGGTAGAGAAAACTACCAGCAAACCTATTCGATAAAGTGTATTTGTAGAACTTTTGGTGGGGCTTAATCCTTTTTTTCCTTTGGAATACCTAAATGCTCATATTCCATTTACCTGCTGCTTGCTCTTGGTGAATATCTAAGAGTTGTTGATGAGTGTAAAGATTTGAAAATTTATGATTAAGAAAATGTCTTACAATCATGGTTTGCATGACTTTGGCGTATAAACCACTGGGAGTGTCAGGAGTTTTTATGGTATGTATCCTTCAGGACAGTCTTATCAAGCACTGTGAGATGAAGCAATTTACTCAACATGTATAGCCCGAATTCCTCTGCCGAGCCAGCCCTTTACTTCTCTCTTCACAATGGAAAACTGGATATTATGGACTTTTTTTTTTTTTTTTTTTTTTTTTGGCGGTACCGGGGTTCAAACTCAGAGCCTCATGCCTGCCTAGCAGGCACTTAAGCCACTGAGCCAAATTCCCAGCCCCTACGGACTGTCTTTATTTCCTACCTTTTCTCCTCACAAGCTCTAAGAAAAAAACAATTTTTTTTTTTCTTTTTGAGTCACTTTCACTATGCAATTCAGGCTAGCCTTGCCCTCACTCCATAGCTCAGGCTGGCCTCAAACTCACAGCGTTCCTCCTGCCTCAGCCTCCTGAGTGCTGGGATTACAAGCATGTGCCACTATGCCTGGTTTAGAAAAAAAAATTTTTTAAGTGTATGTTTGACATAAGAATATATTTGTGTGTCTTAGATTATCTTTAGTACTTTTCATAAACCAAAAACAAACTGTTTAACAAAGATTTGGCCATCTGACTTTTTAAAAGCAGGAGAGTTTACTCTCTTAAATACCAGAAATTGTTTATACATGTTAATGTTATGCCTGCTGAACTGCATAGTTATTCCTGCCAACACACCTACCACAGAGCTTAAAGAAATTGCATATTTTAAAATTTAATCTCAAAATTTAAAGCAGTTAAAATACTGATTAACAGGTACCAGGAATTTATTTAGCTCAGCAGCGTAAACGCCTGCCTGGCAAACACAAGATGGTGAGTTCAATGCCCAGTACCAAAAAAAAAAAAAAGTGATTAACAGTCTCCACTGAACCTGCCCTCCAAAAAAAGCTGCTAACATCTATTTGATATTTTAAAGTTTGTCACTTTAATTCATTTACCAAAAAAAAAAAAAAAAAAAAAAACCTTAAGGTCAACTTCATTTATGTACTCTGCGTCTACACACACTGGGTTTTCTTTTAGGGCTATAAGAATAGCCGTGTACCCTGCAATCCCAGCACTCAGGAGGCTAAGGCAGGAGGATCATTGCAAGTTGAAGACTAGCCTGGGCTACAAAGTGAGTTCATGGCCAGCCTGAACTACATAGCAAGACTGTATCAAAAGAAAAGACATGGTTTCCATTGAAGAATCCCCAAATCTTTTTTTTTTTTTAATTCATTCGACTGAGTTCAGTTAATCTTCCTTTCAAGGAGCAATTTATTTTTTATTCTTTTTATTTTTTTATTTTTATTTTTTGTGGCATCAGGGATCGAACTCACAGCCTTGCGCCTGCCAGACAGGTGCTTAAGCTGCTGAACCAAACTCCTGGCCCTGGTTTTTTGAGGCAGGGTTGCACTATGTAGCTCAGGCTGGCCTTGTGCTCGAGTTGTAGCCCAAGCTGGCCTCGAACTCACAACGCTCCTCCTACCTCAGCCTCCTGAGTGCTGGGATTAAAGGTGTGCGCCACCACACCTGGCTAATTTTTTATTCTTTTTAAAATCAAAAGAATAAAACCAAACAAAATAGAATAAAGACAAAACAGTGAAAGTGATACAGGACTTCAAAGCAAGATAATAGAAAATCAACAATGGCTTACCATAATGCCTCTTGTTATCTTCAGAATGACTGCCTATACCATCAGACATAATCAAATCAAAACATGACAGAATAAAACAAATCAAAACAAAGCAATGAAAGCAATACAGCACTCCAAAACAAGATGATAGGAAATCAACAATGGCTATCATAATATATTTTGTTATCTTTAAAATAGCTGCCCATGCCATTAGGGAATGCCCAAATCTTAACAATCTATTCTCTTTGGTTGACAGAAGTTTTAATTTTCTTTGTTTTGAAGCAGAATAGAGAACTATTATATATGTTTATCTCACAAATTTATGCATTATACAGTCAGGCATAATATGAACAGTATCAAGTACGTAACATGTATAAGATCTTGTCCTATAATGAGTTGCTTGATAGTTTTGAAAGCAGAACTTAAGCACAGATTATATACTTTTTTGTAATACTTAGGCACTTGAGTTTGTATTATGGGTCTTTTTATGGACTCTGTAAGGCCAAGGATCATAATTTTAAAATTTAGAAGTATCTGACCTCTAATACAGTAGTTGGCAAATGTGAGACACCCAATAGTTGAGCATTAGATCAGCCTAGTACTGTTTGTCCTATGTACACACATTTACCTGACTGTCTCAGTCATCTCCATAGACATGGAGACACTGATAAGAACAAAAGACAAGCTGGGCGTGGCGGCACACGCCTTTAATCCCAGCACTCAGGAGGCTGAGGTAGGAGGAGTATTGTGAGTTCGAGGCCGGCTTGGGCTACAACACAAGCGCAAGGCTGGCCCGAGTTACATAGTTTGACTCTGCTTCAAAAAACTAGGGCCGGGAGTTTGGCTCAATGGCTTACGCACCTGTCTGGCAGGTGTGAAGTTGTGAGTTCTATCCTGGTGCCACCAAAAAAAAAAAAAAAAAAGAACAAAAGACAATGGGAAGTCATCTTGAAGAATTTCATGTGGAAAAAAGTTACTCCTTTGGTTCTGTTCTTGGAAAATTTGGCAGTTCTGGGAATGAAGCATAAAGTCAAGGACCCCAAAATTAGCTTCTCAGTGACCTCCGTTTTGTGTAGATGGTCTGATACTTATGTTCATCCCACTTGTGAAAGCTGGCGGCTGGCACCTGCTCCAACCTAAGAGGGAAGATGCTGAATAACAGGAAGCGAAAAGACCGCCATGCCACGGTGCTAGGGAATGAAACCCGGGGCCTATTGCACGCTAAATGTGTGCTTTACCACTTAGCTGCATAATCAGCCCCCTTGCCCCCCATTTTCTAATCTGAGCCATCTTTCTATCAGCTGACTATTGGGAAAACCTGTGCATCTATTTCTTTAGGGCTATTTCCAAGATGGATTTTTTTTCCAGGCCTGAAGATACAGATTAGCTTGAAACTCCATCTTCTGGATGGCCTTTAGGTGAGAATAAGGCAGGGCTGAGCCATTCCCTGTACTTGTCCACTTGGGTACAAGGTGTGCTTTGGCCTAATACCTGGTGAAGCGTCTTTTATCATAACCTTTTCCATGTCATGCTGTACTACAGGGTAGTTAACATTGGTTTAATGACAAGAGAGATGCTTGGCATGGTATGAAGAAATGTGACGGTCTTTTCCTTGAAACTGTATAGATGTGGCAGTGATGTTACTGCTCGTCAGTGAGCGTGTGTGTGTCAGCTGTTGCAAACATATCTCAGAGACGCTCTCTTTGCTCGTTTAGGCCTGTCTCCTCCCTCCTACACATTCCCAGCTCCTGCAGCGGTCATTCCTACCGAAGCTGCCATTTATCAGCCCTCTGTGCTTTTGAATCCACGGGCGCTGCCGCCCTCCACGGCGTACTACCCGGCGGGCACTCAGCTCTTCATGAACTACACAGCCTACTATCCCAGGTAAGGCCTGAAGGAAGTGGAAACGGGGCCAACACAAAGCACTCCTTTCATAGCTAGTGCTTCGGCTCACAAAAGGAGATTGTCTGCCTTGTTGAAGGCTAGCGTGGCAGGCCACGGCTTCTGCTCACATCTCTGACCGAGAAGTCTGTTTTTTAACCGTATATAGGCAGGATACATTTCTAGTTACCTATGTATGTGACTTCCGTTTTTACTCTTCCTATTATAAGGCCCTAAGTGAGTAGCACTATAATGCTTGTGTTAGGGTGGCAAGATCATGGAAATGAATCACAAACAGAAAAACCCATAATAGGGACAATTGTACTTTTAACTTGCACAAATTGGTGTCAACTTACAATGCATGAAAACTGTTGCTTTAAGATGCATACCTGTAAATCACAGCTACACAGGAGGCTGAGGCAGGAGGACTGCAAGTTTGAGGCCAACCCAGAAAACAACAAGATCTTGTCTCCAGGAAAGGGCAGATAGGGATAGACTGGGGGTGCAGCTCAGAGGTGGAATGCTTGCCTATCGTGTGTGAACCCCTGGGTTCAACCCCCAATACATACTGCAGAAAAAAAAAAAAAAGCAGATACAAAAACTGTTGGTCTAATTTTCTCAGGGTTTACATTCTTTTGCTCTTAAATCTTTACTGTGAATGAATCCTGAATTACTTAGTGGTTATTTAAATCTTGGGTTCTTTTTAGTTAAAATTATCTGGGCAGTAGCATGGTGTAATGGAGAGAATATGGTCAGTCTTGGAACTGAGTTTTATCCCTTCTAACTGGGGCAAATCACTTAACATTTTGGGATCTTATAAAATGATGAAGTTAAACAAATTTTTGGGGTCTCCTTGGGTCTGATTGCTTGTAATTAAATTGGATATACCAGGAATGACCTATTTCTTTTTCTTTTTAAATTCCTTTAACAGTCTTTGTTTAGCCAGTTCACTTTATTTTTTTATTTTTATTTTTTTTCATACTGGGAATCAAACTCACAACCTTTTGCAGGCCAGGCAGGCGCTTAAGCCACAGCTAAATCCCCAACCCTATTTTTGTGAGACAGGGTCTCACTATGCAGTTCAGGCTGGCCTTGAACTCACTTTGTAGCCCAGGCTGGTCGCAAACTCACAATGGTCCTCCTGCCTCAGCCACCAAGCCCAGCTTCACTTTATTAATATATCTGCAGAATTTTTCTTTAACATAAGTAGTGTTGCTCAAAATTTTAAAAACAAAGCAACAACAGCAACAAAAACCCATGTATACCAGTACCAAGTCTTGGTTTGTTTTGTTCTGTTTTGTTTGCTTTTTTGTTTGGTTTTAGTTTTTTTTAAGACAGGGTCTTGCTATGTAGTGCAGGCTAGCCTTGAACTTGCTTCTTTAGCCCAGGCTGGCCTTGAACTCACAGGAATCCTCCTGCCTCAGCCTCCTGAGTGCTGGGATTATTGGCCTGCAGTACCATGCCAGGCTTTTTTTTTTTTTCTATTTAGTTTAAATGTTTATTAGGAGTTTTTTTTTACCATCAGTACTACTGAAACTATTCTTTAGTTCACCGAGTAAGAACAGGAAGAAAGCTGTCAGCTGGCTGTCATGTGTAGGGCTGAAAATACACGACCCAGTTGAGCACCAAACCAGGTACCTGCTCACCACTAATCTGTCACCTTTCCCAGCCCTAGGGACAATCCCTGGCTGCTGGCAGACTCGGCTTATAAGGAACGTCTCCATCGGCCTAAGCAGGATGTGCTGTTGCTCCCAAGGCCTGGGGTCCACGGCCACATGTGCCAAGGATCTGGTTCCATCTTTGCCTGGCTCTCTGGGTCCTGGGATTCAAAGGAACCTCTTAAAAATGAGACCTGGAAACCTTCAGTGGCAGCCCCAAAACAGGGGGAGCTAACGTGTAGTTTAATTGCTTCTGTCATTCTGGGTTCTGATCTATAGGTTAATTTTTTTTCAACTGTAGTCTGGAAGATTATAATATGCCCATTTTTAAGTAGGGACACACAGTGAGTGAGAGTCCTGTTTATGTGTCTCCTACGCTGGAAAAGTTCATTATCACTAATTGGATGTGTGTGGGTTCTGAATAAGGACTGTCCACTTCTTTCTTGTTGTTTTTAAACTTATGGAGAAGAAAGGTCTAATTTACTTCATTCTTGTAACTGTTTCTAATGTCCCAAAAGTAAACATACACCATAATTTAATGACTTATTTTTTGACATCTAAACCCTGCCCCCCGCCCTTTTTGGTGATACTGTAGATTGAACCTTTGTTCAGAACTACATCCCCAGGTTTTTAAAAATATTTATTATTTTATTTATTTATTTTGTCTTTTTGAGACAGGGACTTGCTATGCCGTTCAGGCTGGCCTTGGGCTCACTTTGTAGCACAGACTGGTATCGAACTTGCAACGATCCTCCTGCCTAAGCCTCTCAGTGCTGAAATTATAGGAGTGCACCACCACACCTGACTAAAATGTTTATGTTAAGACAGGGTCTTACTAATTGCTCAGACTGGGCTCACATTTATGAGGCTCCTGCCTCAGCCTCTCTGACTGCTGAGATTATAAGCATGTACCACCATGCTTAGTACATCTGAACTTTTTTTTTTTTTTTGGTGGCACTGGGGATCGAACTCACAACCTCATGCCTACCAGACAGGCACAAGCCACTGAGCCAAACTCATGGCCCTAGTTTTTTGAGACGGAGTCACTCTATGTAGTTCAGGCCAGCCTTGCACTTGTGTTGTAGCCCAAGCTGGCCTCAAACTCACAACATTCCTCCTACCTCAGCCTCTCGAGTGCTGGGATTAAAGGCATGCGCCACCATGCCTGACTTACAGCTGAACTTTTAACTTTTCTCTGTTAAGCAAAGCTCATATTGCTCTAAATGCTTGTTTTTTGTGGTTTTTTTGTTTTGTTTTGTTTTCTTTTTTTGTACCAGGGACCAAACTCACAACCTCACACTTAGCAGGCAAGTACTTGAGCCACTGAGCTAAATCCCCACCCCTGCTTTAAATACTTGATTCTACTTCTATGGGGCGATTTCACAGAACTAAAATTTTCAAACTGAATGTTCTGTACATTATATTTATATTAATGTTAACTTGGAGTGGGGGAGTACTCAGAATTCAACCCAGGGCTGGCTAGCCTGCCTGCCTGCTTTTCTTTCTTTCTTTCTTTCTTTCACCCAGGGCCTTTCTAATAAGATACATGTTCACACTCTCTTTCTCCACCCCTTTCTTAAAATTATTTTTTAGCCGGGCGCAGTGGCACACGCCTTTAATACCAGCACTCGGGAGGCTGAGGTAGGAGGACCGTTGTGAGTTCCAGGCTGGCTTGGGCTACAACATGAGCGCAAGGCTGGCCTGAGCTACATAGTGCGACCCTGTCTCAAGAAACTAGTGCCGGGAGTTTGGCTCAGTGACTTAAGCGCCTGCCTGGCCAGCTCGAGGTTGAGAGTTCAATCCCTGGTGCCAAAAAAAAAAAATTATTTTTTATTCTGAGACAAGGTCTGGCTAAACCACCACATCATGTAGCCTAGGTTCAAACTGAAGATTCTCTTGCCTCAGCCTCTCAGAGTGCTGGGGTTATAGGCATGAGCACCATGCCTGTTTAAACTGGTATTTCTAAGAGCCAGGTGTGGTGGCACACGCCTTTAATCCCAGCACTCGGGAGCCTGAGGCCGCCTTGTGCTACAACGGGAGTGCAAGGCCAACCTGAGCTACATAGTGCAACCCTGCCTCAAAAAACTAGGGCCGGGAGTTTGACTCAGTGGCTTAAACTCCTGTCTGGCAGGCCCCAAGGTTGTGAGTTCAATCCCTGGTGCCGCAAAAAGTAAAAATAAAAAATAAAAAATAAATAAACTGGTACTTCTAAGTGGACCCTGTATTGTTTTTAAAAGAGGTCCTGCTAAGTCTCCCTTGCTGGACTTGAACTCAAGATCATAGGTAAATTTCCCAGTGCATTTTTGTCTGTTCTCTGATAGGGAAGATTGACATGGCGAACTCTAGGCTAAAGAAGGAATAATTTTCAGAGAAGCTTTGGGATTTTTTTTTTAATTTTAATTTTTATTTACTTATTTGTTGATTTATGTATTTGTTTTGTTTTGAGAAAGAGTTTCATGATGCAGTTCAGGCTTACCTTGAACTCACTTTGTAGCCCAGGTTGGTCTCAAACTTACACCAAGCCTCCTGCCTCAGCTTCGAAAGTGCTAGGATTATGGACGAGCGCCACCATGCCTGACCTGTTTTGTTGTTGTTGTTGTTTTTAATTAATTTTTGTTTTTGTTTTTGTTTTTTTTTTTGCGGCACCAGGGATCGAACTCACAACCTAGTACCTGTCAGGCAGGCACTTAAGCCACTGAGCCAAACTCCTGGCCCTGGTTTTTTGAGGCAGGGTCGCACTGTGTAGCTCAGGCCGGCCTTGCGCTCGCGTTGTAGCCCAAGCCGGCCTCGAACTCACAACGCTTCTCCTACCTCAGCCTCCCGAGTGCTGGGATTAAAGGCATGCGCCACCGTGCCCTGCAAATTTTATTTTATTTTTAAATAGGCAATCTTTATTGGTTTTGTTTTTGTCTTTTTTCAGACAGAGTTTCATTCACTGTGCAGTTCAGGGTGGTCTTGAACTCACTTTGTAGCCCAAGCTGGCCTCGAACTCACAAGGCTCCTCCTACCTCAGCCTCCCAAGTGTTGGGGTTAAAGGCGTGCACCACCACGCCCAGATGAGCTCAAACCTTTTACATCAGTCCTTTTGCATCAGCCTCCCCAGATTAGATTATGGGTGTGTACTACCACACTTGACAAATATTTTTTCTTTTTCTTCTTCTTTTTCTTTTACTATCTGTTTGATATCAGTAATTCAATACAGTGTTCACATTAATGGATGTGTGTTCATTTCAAAGTGATTCATTATGGCATTCAAATGATGATACACTTTGAAGGTTTCAAAAGAGTTGTTCTTTTAAACGGCTCTTTTTTTTTTTGAACCAGCATATTGCTACCTAGTCGAGGCTAGCCTGGAACTCACTATGCATCCCAGGCTGGCCTTGAATTCCTGGCAATCCTCCTGCCTCCACCTTCCAAGTGCTGGGATTATCAGGCTGTGCCGCCACACCTGGCAGCTTTCTAATTAGCTTGCCTGTTTTAAACATTCAGTTTAAGGGAGCAAACTGACTGAGCACCTTCTGTGTGTGACATGTTGAGAATATGATGGCCACTAAGCCGTGGCCTCTGGTGCACAGCAGTGGGCGAAACACACCCTGCTCACCTGTCTGTCCATGAGAGGTGCAGAGAGAACCCCTGTCTCTGGTCTCTCTTTCATTTGTTCATACATTTGGCGTTGAGCTCACTAGTTTCAGTGCTACGGGAATGTAAGTGTCTTTCAGCGTGAGGATTTAGCTTGCCTAGTGAACATCTTCAGGGAAAACATGAACCAAAGAGTAGCTTGGTCATTGTGTCATTAATGAGTTCTTAGGGGTCTAACCTAGCATCTTGAAAAGCATGTGAAATAAGGCTCATGCCACTTCCTTTTCTCCTTATGGACTCCTTCCCAACCTTGGAAGGGGGTTCCAGTTCCCCAGGGACTCATGCCTTCACCAAGACCCAAGAACGAGGTGGGGTCATCTGTCCCTGTCCACTGTGCCTGCCATTCCAGACCTGGAGAGAGCACCCACTTTTCCCCTGCTCCCACGAAGGCCTGCTTTTCATACCTCTCTCTCTTTCTGTCTCTGTCTCTCACTCATTTTTTATTTTTATTTTTATTTTTATTTTTGGCAGTGCTAGAGATTGAACCCAAGGCCCTCACACTGAACTGTATCCCCAACTCTTTTTATTTTGAGACAGGGTCTCACTAAGTTGCTGGGCTGAAACTTGCAGCCCTTTTGACTCATCCTCCCAGAGGACTGAGATAAGAGGTTTGCACCACCATGTCCCACTCAGGCCTCCTCTGTCTTAGAATATTCTTTGCAGCTAAGCAAGGTAATACACATCTGTAATCTCAGCACTCTAGGAGGCTGAGATAGGAGGTTTGTAAATTCAAACCCAGCTTGAGCAATTCAGCAATTTAGCAAATCCTGTGTCAAAATGAAAATGAAAAAGAGCTGAGGAGACCCAGGCTTGGCGGCACACACCTGTAAACCCAGCACTTAGGAAGCTGAGGCAGGAGGATCCCTGTGAGCGCAAGGTCAGCGTAGGCTACAAAGTAACTTCAAGGCTAGTCTGAACTGCATCATGAAACCCTATCTCAAAAAGACACATAAAAAAGTTTATTTGAAAAGCAAGAGGTGAAGAAGAGAAAAACTATCTCTTTAAAGTGAACTTGGGCCAAACAGAGAGGAATGGATAAAAACAGAAATAAAAGTGCACTCTTCTGGCAGATGCAGAGTGAGCTACTGTAAGGAGTCACAATAGCCTGCTCTGTGATCTTGGAAAAGGTGGTCTAGTTCGTGTCTGTGTGGGAAAGATGGATGTGGTCATGTTTATCACCCAATACAGAGTTTGCAAACAAAAGCGCTTGTGAACTGAGACACCGCAGTATTTAGGTGGAACAGATTTTTGGGACAAGATTCTTTTACTTGCTCTCAAGTGTTTTTATATTTATTGGTTACTTAAGCTTTCATGCATATGCTGGGAGAAGACTGTGTGGTCTTTGAGGACAGACAGACGCCCAGGACCCAATATGGCAGTCAGTCCAGAAAGGATGCTGAAAAGTTAACTTGCTTTAGATTGCTGATTTCAGATGAAATTTTAAAGTCAGTTAAGTAGGAAATCTGCGTATAAAATTTAACCCCAGGCACTGTCACACAGTCACTGGCCCGCGAGTTCAGTCCAGCAGTCTGGAGGGAGCAGGGCCCCTACTGGAGCCCTGGCGGGCTCAGGTCCTGGGAGCCCAAGGCCCAGGTCTTTATGTGCCGACACCCCCAGCTGTCTGGTGGATGCCCTTGGGGAAGCTGCCCCAGGGGGAAGGCCCTCTCATATTTTCTCTCCTGGGCCCCAGTCCTTGTTGTCTGTTTAGCAACCCCTAGGTTTCCCACTCAGCTCAAGTCGACTCCTGGTTGTCTGCTTGCTGTTCTACTCTCTCCCTCTCTAACGCTGGAGCATCCTTCATCCCTTTATCATGCTGTTAATTCTCAACCTTTTGGAGCTTTTGTGTGGGAGTTACAGTACTGACACCGTGCACGTGTAAGGCATTGATAATATCCTGGCACTTGAGAATCTGAAACCTAACTAAAGATAAATGCAAGTAATGACCTGTTGACTGACAGCTGAGCCTGAGGATGAGCTACTGAGATAGTGTGTGTGTGTGTGTGTTGGGGATTGAACCCAGAGGTGCTCTACCACACTGTGCTTATGTCCCCAGTTCTTTATTTTTTTGAGAATTGATAAAAGTCTTACTAATTTGCCCAGGCGGGACTAGCACTTATGATGTGCCTTGCTCGGCCTCTCTTTACTACTGGGTTACAGGTATACACCACTGTACACTGATAGTTTTATTTTGATGGACTTATTTATGATCTTAGTTGAACTGTAGTTAAAATATTTCATGCTTGAATTCTGTTTTGATTTTTGTTTTGTTTTTGTTTATTTATTTATTTATTTATTCATTTATTTATTTATTTATTTATTGGAGACAGGGTCTTGCTGTGGAGCCTAGGCTGACCTCAAACTGACAGCAATCTTCCTGCCTCAGCTTCCTGAGTGCTGGGATTATAGGCATGTGCCACCAAACCTAGCATGAATTCTTAATATTTCTTTAAACCAGTGTTGGCTAATTTTATGTTAACATTCAGTGGTTAACAACTTTGAGATAATTTAGTGGAATTGACCTATTTTAAGTATTCAGTAGCCAGGCATGGTGGCCCCCCCCTGTAATTCCAGCCCTCTGGAGGCTGAGGCTGGAGTTTGAGGCCACCCTGGACTCCACTGTGGGTCCAAGTCCAGCCTGAACTGCACAGTGAGACCTTATCTCAAAAAAAAGTGTGTTCAGTGATGTTTAGTGTCTTGATAAAAGTTTAACAATATAAATGTTAGATAATAAGTCTAATTTTAGAATATTCTATCACCCCACAAAGAACTTTGTGCCCCATAGGAAAACTCATTTGCAGGGTTGGAGTTAGTGTGAGAGAGCTTTCCTAAAGAAGTTACTAACAGTACTACCAAAAAAAAAAAAAAGAAAAAAAAAGAATTGGGAGGGAGGATATGGCTACTAGGAAGATTTGCATATAAGCTTCTGTAGGGATAGGTTTTCAGTATTCTTAGGTAGGCACATAGAAGTAGAATTGGTAGATCATGTATTAACTGTGTTCAGCTTTGAGGAAGTACTGAATCATTTTCCAAAGTGGTATCACCATTTTATATTCCCACCAACATGAGAGTGGTAATTTTTCTGTATCCTTGCTAGTTCTTACTGTCTTATTGGCCTAGTGTTTTTCATGCATGTTGATTTATGTTTTTTATTTATATTTTCTTACTTACTATGTATGTTGAGTTTTTTGTTTGTTAACCATTTAAATGTTTCCTTTGAAGAGATATTTGTTCAAATGCTTTGCACATTTTTAAATTGGAAATTTTTTTTTAAATTATCTTGATGGAGTAACGAAGCACTTCATGCTTGCCCCTCTCTGGCCTTTTTTGTTTTATTTTTATTTTTTTGAGACAAGTTCTCACTATGTAGTTCAGCTTGGCCTTGGACTCACTGCATAGCCCAGGCTGGTCTTGAACTCACAATGATCCTCCTGCCTCAGCCTCTCGAGTGCTGGGATTACAGGCAAATGTTTTTTGTTTTTTTGAGATAGGGTCTCATTGCTTCATTGCTATATAATTCAAGCTAACTTTGAACTCACCATATAGCCCAGGCTGGCCTTGAACTTGCTGCAATCCTCCTGTCTCAGCCTTCTGAATGCTGGGATTATAGGTGTGTACCAGCATGCCCATCATTGGTTTTGGTTTTGGTTTTGGTTTGAGACAGGGTCTCACTCTATAGTTCAGGCTATCCTTGAGCTCACTGTGTAGCCTAGACTGGCCTTGAACCTATGGGAATCCTGCTGCCTCAGCCTCCTGAATATTGGGATTACAAGCATGCACCACCATGCCTGACTTCAGGTACAATTTTTGCAAAAGAAGCCTTTTTTTCCCCCCTGAATATTGGAGTTTGAACCCAGAGTCTCATGAATATTAGGCAAATGCTTGAGCCTGTTGCAATTTTTGGTAGATAATGCAACAATCTGTACACCAATTTGGGGAGTGTGGCCGTGTTAGCAATAGTATCTCTCTATTCACAAATGTGAGCTTTTTTGTTTTTTTTTTGGTACCAGGGATTGAACTCACGACCTCACACTTGCCAAGCAGGCGCTTGTGTCACTGAGCTAAACCCCCAGCCCACAAATGTGAGCTTTTAAGAAAACTATGTTTTATAAATTTCAATGTATAAGTCTTGCATTTTCATTAAATTTTTCTCTAGACAGGTTCTTTTTGGTATTATGAATGGGATTGCTTTCTTAATTTCTTTTTTTTTTTTTTGTGGTATATAGAGATCCAACTGATCTTGTATCTTGTAAACTTGTTTACCAGTTTATTATAGTAGTTTTCTTAGTAAATCACTTAGTTTTTCTATGTACAAATTCGTGTTTATTGTCACTTTTATTCTGTTATTTAGTTTTGCTGATTTTTATTCCAATAATTTGCAAAAGTCATTGGAATTTAAAATGTAGGTTAGTGAAAAACTTCCTGTTGTCCCCTGTCAGGTAGATGTGCAGCTTACTTACTTTTCCTTATGGTTCCTCGTGTGCCATGGATAATCATAGCATGGAGAATAAGTGTAGGCAGACTGGGGATGTAGCTCAGTGATAGAGTGCTTAGCTAGCATTCTCAAGGTGCTGGCTTTGGCCCTGAGTTTTGTCCTTAGCACTGGAAAAAAAAGAAAAGAAAATAAAGTATTGGGATCCAAGGTGTGTTTAAGCTTTATTAGAATAAATGCTACCTTAAAAGCTGAATATACTTGTTCTTTCTAACCTTAAATTTCTAGTTGGATTTATCTGAGACCTCAAACTTAATTTAAGGTTTTTAGGCGGAGGTAATAGATTATGCTAGGATAGTGCCACTTGTGACACTATTAGTGTTCATAGTATGATATTGAAATGACTTGATTTTATTTATATATATATGAAATTTTATATAACTCCCTCCACCCCAGTATGGAGGATTGAATGCAAGGCCTTTGCACTGAGTTATACCCCCAGCCATTTATATTTTTGATTTTGAGGCAGAGTTTTGCTAAATTGCTCAGGCGGGTCTCAAATCTGTAATCCTTCTGCCTCAGGCGCCCTTGGTGTTGGGCTTGCAGGCATGCACCACCATGCCTGGCTGCCTTTCATATCTTGCATGGAACAATCCAAGCAGTAATGAAATATGTGGAGAGGTTTTGATGTTGTTTGTGTATTAAATTTAATATATTAGGTATTTGACATGAACAAATACAGTCTGATTGGTGACTGTATAGGAAGAGAACACTGAACCAGACATTGAGAAATCTGGGTAGGTTCTTCTGGTTTGGACAAGAGCTAACTGGCTTTGTCCCTAGTTGGGATATTATTGAACTTTCTGTTTTTGTTTTTGTTTTTGGTGGCACTGAAGATTGATAACAGGGCTTGTGCATGCTAGGAAAGTTCTCTGCAACTGAGCCACAGCCTTTGCCCACTACTTAAGTCTCACTTTCTGTTTCCACCTCTGTAAAAGTGAAGAGATGGAACTGAATGACGGCCACAACCCCACTCAGACCCAAAGCCCAGCATTGTGTCTTCCGTCCCATGTTTGTCTAAAACAGTGGTCTTCAGCCTTGCTTCCTTTGACATCACTTGGGTTGCTTTAAAATACATTGCTGCACTCGGGAGGCTGAGGTAGGAGGAGCCTTGTGAGTTCGAGGCCAGCTTGGGCTACAACGTGAGCGCAAGGCTGGCCTGAGCTACACAGTGCGACCCTGCCTCAAAAAAACTAGGGCTGGGAGTTTGACTCAGCAGCTTACGCGCCTGTCAGGCAGGCGCGAGGTTGTAAGTACGATCCCCGGTACTGCAAAAAAAAATAAATAAATAAAAATAAAATACATTGCTATACTAATGTATGACTTAGGCTGTCTTTGAGTTTCTGATTTTTAATTTGGTGGAGAAGACCCCTCATCGAGAAGTCTAAAACTCCCCCATCCCACCCCACCACAAGTGATTCTAATTTGCAAATTTGCTTTAAAGATTGAAAAGGTAACACTTTCAGGCTCCTGTTATTTTGTAAATGATGAAATAGAATGATGGCTGTGAGAATAGCAAGAATAAGAGACTATGTTATAGCTTTTGGGGGGGCAGTGATGGGGATTGAATCCAAGCTTTGTGCTTGCTAGGCAAGTGTGCTACTACCCAGCTGTATCCCCAGTCTTGTCACTGCTTTTTTTTTTTTTTTTTGGTACCAGGGATCGAACTCACAACCTTACACCTGCCAGGCAGGCACTTTTGCCACTGAGCTAAATCCCCAGCCCTTGTCATTGCATTTGGGTGGATTTGGTACATCAGTCCCTGAATCTGAAGTGCTTCATAGATCCTTATCATCCTCATGCAGCAACTGAAGCAACAGAGTTTAGATTAATGAGTTGTTCGAGGTTACTGTGCTAGGAAGCAGAGGAGCTTGAGACGGGACTGAGACATTGCCGATGGCATTCCTCCTACACCACTGCTAGTGCTGGGTAGGACAGACACCCTCAGAGTTTCAGTGCCCAGCACTGTGTGTGTTCATTGTCAAAATGGAACAATTACCTACTTCGAAAGATGAATAGAAGCTATTAATGAGCTAAAGTTGGGAGTCTATATTGCTTAAGTTAATAACTTTTGAAAATTTTTCCATGTGTGCTTTTAATTATAATTAATCTGACCACCAATTGTGGTAGAAAACAGTGTGAGGGTTGAGCTAGTGAACTACTTGGTGAATGAATTGAACTAACTGGGGAAACTAATGCAGTCTCCACTGGCGTTGGTGCCTAAAGCCAGGTGTCCCTTGGCCTGTGTCCCTTAGCGGTGTTGCTGCAGATAAATGCCAGGAGGACCCATTAATACATCTGCCCCTTGTGTTAATAGTGGCCAGTTCTATTTGTTCTGCATCCCTTCCAATCCTCCCATCTGATTTTTTAAACTCATGGGTGCTCTCAAACTTTGCTTTACTGTGTTACTCTTGTGCTGCATATTTGCTTGTACGTATGAGTCGAACAGCCCATTCTTTGGAGCAGTCACTTTGGGTACCTTTGGTCTCCTTGGCTATGGTTCCTCTCAGTCCTTTATATTCATGTCTCTTCGTGCTTTAGTATTCTGTATAACTCGCCAGTTAATCAGCAGCAAGCTGGGCTTTGGAAGTGACGCTTTGTGGTTGAGTGACTATAAGGGCTTAACACACTCTTCTCCCCGCAAGCATCTGAGAGATTTGGGAAAGCTCCGCATTAACCTCACTGCCTTCCACCTTTCGGCTTTTGCGGAAATGTGAGACAGAATGGCTATGGTTCTTTTTCTGTCTTAGGGAAGAGCTCTGAGAAGGATGAGAAAGATCATCTTAGGAAAGTCTGTTTCCTTTTGT
Organism: Dasyprocta punctata; assembly: GCA_004363535.1. Lineage (NCBI taxonomy): Eukaryota > Metazoa > Chordata > Mammalia > Rodentia > Dasyproctidae > Dasyprocta > Dasyprocta punctata. The sequence continues at coordinate 318 of RJWM01032729.1, read as the reverse complement.
AACTAATATTTTTAGAGTAAGTATTCAACGTTGTCTGTTCCTATTGGTTCACTGTGCTTTCTCTCCCTTTAGCCCCCCAGGTTCGCCTAATAGTCTTGGCTACTTCCCTACAGCTGCCACTCTTAGCAGTGTCCCTCCACAGCCCGGCACGGTGGTCAGGATGCAGGGCTTGGCCTACAATACTGGAGTTAAGGAAATTCTTAACTTCTTCCAAGGTTACCAGGTTAGTACCTTGAAGAAGAAACACCTGCAGCGCCCTTATTATTTAAGTTGATTTGCCTAAAGAACACAGCCAGCAAAGGCGTGGATTCTCTGAAG